>APFE030246418.1:36902-151719 GCA_000404065.3 Pinus taeda
AATTCCCATAAATCTTGACAGGCAAACAGGGCTCTCATGGTTATTGCCCAATAGTCATAGTTTTTCCCATTGAACTGTCGGAATTGAGGATTAAACATACCCATGCTGGTGCTGGTGCTCGCCATCCTAGCACTCTTTAACTATGCTACTAAATCCTTGACTGTGTATTTTAAAATACTGACTGTTTCTTCTACAGTAACACAAAAAAGACTTTGAGGAATACCTGGATCTTTTTATCGAAGACTTCACTTTGCTGGAGAAGATTTACTGCTGCAACAAAAAGGAACCTTCCTTCAGCTTCTTTACACCTTCAAAGAGCCTGGATCTGCTCTGATACCACTGTTGGGGATTTTTCTGATAAAATCCCAAAAACAAACAGGCAAAATTGACTGAACAGAGCAATGCTCTGTTTTCTCCTCTGGATCTTTTGCACAGAGAAGCCCAAAAAAACATTTATGAACAAAGCAGAGTTTCACAACCAACATAAACTTGTATTAATTTATAAACTCCCTGATACAATTTTCTTCCTCTCTCTCAGAGGGATTCACCAAAAATTTCACCAAAAACAAAATTACCCTACATTTTTTACAAATGATTTTACAGTGCTGTGTAAAATCTTCTTTCACTGCTGTGTGAAAAATTTTACATTTACTGTTGTAGAATAAAAATTCTTACACAAGTTTACTGCTGTAAAATAAAAAAGAATTCACATTCACCACTGTGTGAAATTTTTCATTACATTTGAAATGCTCGGGATTTCACCTTTCATATTCAAAATAAAAAAAATTACATTGCCTTCCCATTCGTTTCAACAAACCAATACAAACACCTGTAAGAAGGAATCCAAAAATTTTACTGTCGGGAGTCTTTTTCTTTTTACACTTCTGTGTTCTTCTTCGCTACTGCGAACCCAATTTTTCATCCCCAGCTCTAGTTTTTCTTTCATTACCACACAACTCATATATCGAAAAAAACATTAAAAAAAAACGTTGACTTTCCCATACCATTCTTTAATTCGTTGTACATTCGTGCAAACAAAAATTAAAACACTTACCAACATTTTCTTACAATTTACGAAACACCATTAATTACATTAATTCTTTCACGTGAGCGGTCAGGCAATAAGGTTCAGGCAGGTTGACAAAGATGCATGTCCGTTAACTTGATCGGACGCAATTCGCACACCAAGCTCACACAAACCAAACGAACTTTAGCTTCTGGGGAGTGGGTGGTTTTGTGTTCGTACACAGGACACGTGGCAGCAAGTCGAGGTGTTCGGAGGCCATCTGATAGAAACAACTTATTGCAAAAAGCGGTGCGAAATGTGCTGGCGGTTTTGTGAAATGGTTTTCCGGAATAGATGTCGCAGGCTGTTCAGCTGGTACGGCAGTTAAAATTACGATTTCAACAAGTTGATATTTCCTTCGACATTCTTCCGTCTTTGTTTCAGGTAATATATCATACATTGTCTTCCAAAGATAGGAAGTCTACTTTAATCTAAAAGTCTACATTCATATAACATATTCTACAATATATAAAATATATATAATGATTTAGAGTATTTAATTGTAAAGTTAAGTAACTAACTAACTAATTAATTAAGCAAGCAACCTAACATATTCGACATTATTCTTTAATATTGTTAATATGTTCGACATTATTCCCTAACATAGAAAAAATCTACTTCTATATGTAAAATGTTTCACAATATTGTTTAAGCATAGAAAATGTATACATTGTTTTGGGATATCACATCATTTTAGTTTTTATTTCCAATGTTATTGTTATTTATTTATAAATTCTACTATTTAAAATAATTAATTAGTGATATTGATTCTCATATATATATATATATATATATAATATATATATATAATATAATTATATTTTTAATTAAAAATTAAAATTAATTAGAATAAGATTAATCATAATCAATAATTATATATATTTTAAATTTAAATAGGAAATTTTATTAAAATATATTTTTACTCGTAACTCTAAAGGGGTTTGATCTAATGGTGGGAAGTAAGAATTTATGGGTAATGTTCAATTGTTATGAGAGCTTAACGTAATGTAATGTGTCATCTTAAGGTAGTTATTGAACGTGTCGGTGGCCTTTCTACACATAAGTGGATCAAAACACCCCATGTCTTCTTTTTGAAGAATTTTGGTAATGTTTTATGTGATGTATTTTAGTTAAGAGTGATCAAGGAAAGCACTGAAGGAACCCTAGGATCCTCGTTTATTTCTTTAGGTATCAAAGATTCTGATCCTATACGTCCTCCACCCGATCTTGATATTGATTCTTTCAATGCTTGATTTCTAGTGGCTAAGGTTCTAACGCTGCAAGATAGGCCAATTTGTGATAAAATTGGATGATGTTCCAAAAATTGGGGTTCATGGTCATTAATATTATGCAATGGCTCCTAGGCTAGAAGAGAGAGGAGAGAGGCTTGATCAACCAATTTATCGGCTTATGTCCTTGTGTGTGCTCCTCTTAACCTAGAAGAGAGAGGAGAGGGGCATGATCAACCAATTTATGGGCTTATGTCCTTATGTGTGCTCTTTTAATCTCTGGGTGGATAAAATTTGGATACCCATGATAGAAGGACAATTTTCTTTTTCCTTCTCTAGGAGAGGATTTTCTCTTTTCTCCTTGAAACGAAGGCACATAGAGATCTAATTTTTCAAAGTAGCCCATACTTTATAGAGGCTCATGGTCTGTATCTAAATCAATGGAGTCCAAATTCAAGCAGATAAAGAAGGGGGAATCCCTAATCATCTGAACCACGTGCTCCAACTAGTTAAATTCCAACATGCAAGTTCTAAGGGTTAAAATTACTTACCTCCTCTTAGAGATGTTCCATCTCAGGAAAATTTAGTCACAGAGGAAGAGACTTCATTAGAAGTGGAAGAAGTATTTCATTCTCCTAGAAGCACTAAGAAGCATCATGATCTTTGGTTTGTGGATTTGCAGATAAACCATGAGAGGATGAAAAGGTAATCCATGAAAAACCACATAAGTGTAATGACCCTAGTAATTCACAAAATAATTTCCTTGTTTTCTTTAAAAATAAAAACATTTTGGACAAGGATTATTGTTTACTTTGTGTAATGAATTGGAAATGTTATTAATGCAGAATTGAGCATGAATAAAAGAAAATTACATTCAGCAACTTCGAGTAAGGAAGTTATTCTTTTCTTGATAATTTTTTCTTTTAAAAAAAATATATAAAAAAAAAAAACAGTTGTCAAGAAGGGAAAAAAATAACCTAACTATTTTTGTTCCTTCCTTAGAAAGTATGGAAGGGGAACCGGGCTGTTGGGGAACAAACAGAAAAAGAAAGGAAAATATGTTAAGTCTGGTAGGGACCAGATAACATGGCACAGGCTGTGCGTTAAAGAAATTGCTGAAGACAGTGGTCTGGCAATAAGCTTGTGGGGAGACTTGATTCGATTAGTAAGTCTCGTGGTCGGGAGGATAGACAAGCAAAAAGCAGTTTTTCCCAAACCTGAAAGAGGTGCGGAAACATAAAGGCGAAAAACACAGGTAAGTATGACTGTGGAATTCCATACTGTTACAAAGTTTGTATCATTAGTTATACAAATAAGAACTTAGCAGTAATCTGTGAAGAAACTGACACGAATTCTGTTCAGAATTATTATGTTGAAACCCAAAATGGACATAGGGTAGCTATAATTATCCGCTAGCCTCAGGTAACTCCTCAATGTTTAGGAGCGTAACCTAGAGGGTTGTAAGCAACATCTGAAGTAGTGAAAACATCTGTAAGAAGTATAGGTCATAGTAAACAGTAACCGAATAAGAAAAGTATTACAAATTCTTCAAAGACAAGACAAGCAGAATGAGAGACCTGTAATAGACAAGGGACAGGATACAAAACCTATACAGCTAGATGCAACAGAAAAACGAAAACTGAAGTAAAATCCCTTCTAGATAAATGAATTACTCTCAGGAATTCGGAATATAGCTTATAGACGAGTTAAAACTATGTCCTCAGATGCGGTGGAACTACCAAAACATAACCATGACCGCGTAGAAATGTCTAGATATATTCTGCAAGAATCTTGATTCAGTGTTATTCTGTGAATGCTTATACAAAGGCATTCTCCTACCGAAATTAGATAATACCTAAAGCCTGAAAGGTGACGACATGAATATTTGAAAGAAGACCAAATTCGGTTAATAGGAACAGTCATAATAGTTATTCAAATGCCGAATGAGCGAAATGAAGTCCCAGTAATGGAAGAACACCTTTTAAAACAGAACCATTCATTTATGCGCTAACCCTGTACATATATATACATAAACATGCCAAAGAAAATGCGCGCAAATCTGTTAATACAGAGCAGTCGCATACTTATCTGAACAAACGATCTTTTTTTAATCAAACTACCACTGCGCCGAGACCCATAAGGGCGAATCCATAGAACCTTCTAAGGATTCAAGGACCGGCTTGGAGTTAATTATCACAGATAAAAGAATTTCAGGAACTCGATGGAAATATCAATATGCTATTTATTAACAAAAGATTTTACACAAGAGCATGGAAATGGGCTTGAACCCGATGTCAAAATCCAAAATCTAAACATAACAATGACATTCTCAACATTCGGCTAGTCTAACTGTACCATTAGCTAGTATAGAAAAATAATACATTACAATTACAGTTCAGCGGACGGAAGTCCATGAGTATCAAAAAAAAAAAAATATTACACAGGTATCCAAACATTCGGAATATGAAACCCCAAGTAGGGAAAACTTGTAATAGCTCTCAGTCGAGAGTTTACATGACAATCTTCAAATATTAACATAGCGAAACCTGCCAACAAAACGGATTGGGTCAACCAGAGAACCGGCACCCTGTATACAATAGCCGGGTGACATAGGGGTCGTTGGACTCACCTGGTGGCGGGCGTAACGGAACCCAGACAGCTACCTTTTTCCCTGCTACGTCGAATGATATCCAATCTGTCATTGCACAAACAAACTTATTAGTCTTATTGGGCCGTTGTAACTTATCACCGAAAACTCATAAGGAAAACTAAAGAATGATATTACCTGTGTCGACATTAACCCTCGGCTCGATACTGGGCGAAATGGGTGAACAAATAAATCCTTGCAATAGCGCACTTCGAAACGAAATAAGTCAACAAATAACCCTCGAGGCTAGTATTACCTGCGCACGAGGAGATTGAATGAAATTCCTCCGCCATCACCTCTGTTGAATAAAAGAGACAACCATGAAATAAAGAACACAACTGATATATCTCACCCTAAGCAGGCGGCAGGAACAAGTTATGGTTCTGGTTCATCATCGAAAAGTAGAGGCAAGCCGAGTTCAGCATCAAGACATCTGCGGAGCTACTACTGTAAACGACCAAAAGAACTCTCTGGAGGCGAATGTATACCAAAGTAAGATTAAACCCTAAGGACAGGGCTTTGTA
The DNA here is from genome assembly GCA_000404065.3 of Pinus taeda. NCBI lineage: Eukaryota > Viridiplantae > Streptophyta > Pinopsida > Pinales > Pinaceae > Pinus > Pinus taeda. Next base: position 42,369 of record APFE030246418.1, read on the forward strand.
AACCGGGAAGTGCTTACCATCGTTCGATGGATAAGAGTCAATTTCCATCATTGATCTCTTCCCAGAATCCCAAGACCGGATCTTTCTGCAGAGGAATTTAATACCAACAGCGGTCGCCAGCGCAGAAGGAGTAAACAGATGCCGTGGGTGATCCACATGTCAAGCCCTCGGCAGTTGACATTTAAGACCTCGGGAAAAATCAACAGTTGGTGTACTACCATGGCCAACTTGGTACGCAATTCCGCATAACAAATCAAGAAGTAATAATAAACTGGATTGACTATAATATTCACCATATTATGTAACCTTACATGTACACCATGCCAAATGAAAGTAAATATTAATAAAAAAAAAAAATTACGGGTGTTTCGGGTAGTAGGAGTTGTGACATATGGTATCAGAGCCCAGTTACAAAACTGAGCCTCTAGGAAAACAAAATATAAAAAAAAAAAAGATGAATAACAGTGGTATATATAGAAAAGTATCAATGATAGAAATTATATATATATCTAATTATTTAATTACTATTAGCATGCTAATGTTTCCTCATTGTTGTCATTTAACTTTATGATCAAGCACAGGACCAGAAAGTCCAGGGAACTGCAACATGAGAAGGGCAGATAGTACATCTCGCAGGTATGCAGTGGGTCAAGGGGTACATGGTCCCGAAAACAAACCTGAACTGTGGGTACAACTTGGGGAAGAAGCCAGAGTTACTAATCAAGCAATTTTGGAAACAGTGCAAGAGCTTAAAAATGAGATGGCTCGTTTACGAGAAGACAATGCACAATTAACAATAGAGTAGGAAAGAATTTTAAAAAGCTTGTCTGATAGACAGAACCAACCGCCAGTTAATCCTAGCATAGAGCAGCAAAGAATGTCAGAAGAACATAATCATCATATACCCCCTAAGAGATCCGAAGAACAAGAGGAACGTTTTGACAATGCATTTGAGCAACAAACTTCAAAGAGACAAAAGATGGAGTTGCAAGGAGAGTTCCGCAAGATTAAGCCACCACACTTTGACGGAGAACAGGAAGAAGCAGTGGAAGCATGGTTGATTAATATGAATAAGTATTTTCAACTGTACGAGTATGACCATAACCTTAAAGCCCAGTTGGCTATTTTCCAATTGCAGGGAAAGGCCACCTTATGGTGGGAGGAAGTCAAGATAGTAAAGGGAGTGACTGAGCAAACAATTACTTGGGAAAATTTTCAAAGGTACTTCAAGGATAGATATTTAACTGAATGTTTTTATGATGAAAAAGCACGGAATTTCCATGATCTGCGGTTAGGACAGCAGACTATGGATGAATTTATTACCCGCTTCACCTCCTTGCTCCATTATGTGCCATACATAAGGGAAGAAAAAGAAAAAGTGCAACGATTTTTTAGCAGTCTGCCCCCATATATGCGGGAGAGGATTGAATTTGATAATCCTAAGTCAATGGACGAAGTTATTCGTAAAGCCAGGATTTGTTATCAACAAAGCAAGCAGAAAGGAGAGACTGCTGGCAGGAAATGGAATGAGAAGAAGGGCTTCAAGTCAATCGGTCATAATAAGGGAAATCGCAGTGGAAAGGGAAATGGCAAAGGACCAAATAACAGAAATATACCCAGAACTGCATCCAAGTTTAAGACAGCAAATGAATCAAGAATCAACGAATAGCATGCAAGACTGGACAGCGAAGGGGCAGCCAGACCCCAGGTACAGTGTCGGGGCTGTGGGGGACCACACTCTGTTAAAAATTGTCCACAACGAAAGGGAACGGAACAGCTGTCCCAAATCCATGAAGCCTCAACTGTTGGCGAAGTTGGACATAGCGTACCCAGAATTAACGCAGCTCTGGATGATCGCCAAGCGGAATATCAACCCACCATGGTCGAATTTGAAGGTAAGATCTCAGACCTTACTATAACTGTTTTAATTGACCCAGGCGCTACACTAAGTTATGTGAGTCCAAAGATAGTGGAGCGATGTAAATTATAGCCTGTCAAATTTAAAAACCCATGGCTAGTACAATTAGCTACAGGAGCCAGAGGCGAGTCACAGCAAAAATTAAGGATTGTTCTTTTACAATAGCTGGACAACCAGTAATGGCCGATCTGAATGTACTCCCTCTCGGTTCATACGATATTCTAATTGGTATGGATTGGTTGGAAAGACATTGGTCGTTAGTTGATTGTAAAACTAAGGTTTTTTATTATAAAGATCAGAATGGAGATAGAAAAGAAATGCAAGGAATTAAGCGACCAGTGCAGATCCGACCAATAACCGCAACCCAACTAGCAAAATGTATTCGAAAAGGGTGCCAAATGTATGCTATTCAAGTGGGTTATGCAGATTCCAAAGACAAAACAGTGACCCTAGATAACATTCCTATAATACGAGAGTTTGCAGATGTATTTCCAGAGGAAATTCCTGGATTACCACCAAAAAGGAATATAGACTTTACTATTGAGTTGATGCCAGGTGCAGCTCGAGTGTCACGAGCACCTTACAGAATGAGTGTGCCCGAATTAACAGAATTGAAGATGCAACTACAAGAATTACTAGATAAAAACTACATTCGACCTAGCGTGTCGCCTTGGGGGGGCCCAGTATTATTCGTCAAGAAAAAGGACGGAACCCTTCGAATGTGCATTGATCACCGTCAGTTAAATAAACTGACCATCAAAAACAAATATCCTTTACCACGGATTGACAAACTGTTCGATCAGGTGAGAGGTGCAACTGTGTTCTCTAAGATTGATTTGCGATCAGGCTACCACCAGATCCGAATTAAAGAAGAGTACATTGCTAAAACCACCTTCAGAACAAGGTACAGGCATTATGAATTTGTGGTACTACCTTTCGGGTTAACTAACGCCCCTTCCACTTTCATGTGTTTACTGAACAACATTTTTCATCAATATCTGGATCGGTTTGTACTGATATTTATTGATGACATATTGATATATTCCCATACAGTCGAAGAGCACCAGGAACACCTTAGAATGGTGCTACAGACACTTCGAGAACACCAGTTATACGCCAAGTTTAGTAAATGTGACTTCTTCAAGGAAGAAATCCAGTACTTAGGCCACGTAATCACCAAAGATGGAATTGTTGTAGATCCAGAAAAGATAAAGGCCATAATGGAGTGGCCTGTACCAAAGGATGTTGCGGATATCCGCTCCTTTATGGGATTAGCCGGGTACTATAGACGGTTTGTGGAGGGTTTCTCCAAAGTGGCATTCCCTATCACATCCTTGCAGAAAAAGGGAAGAGCATTCCAATGGACCCCAGAGTGCTAGAGAAGCTTTGAGCAATTAAAGCATCTGCTTACTTCAGCACCTATTTTGAGTATAGCTGATCCTGACAAAGACTACGTGGTATGTACTGATGCAAGCAAGGAGGGGTTGGGAGGCGTCTTAATGAAAGAAGGTAAAGTGATTGCGTATGAATCAAGAAAGTTAAAAGAACATGAACAAAAATATTTTTCTTATAATCTAGAATTGGTTGTTGTTATACATGCCTTAAATATGTGGCGGCACTACCTTATGGGAAGGAAGTTTTTGTTGTTGACTGACCACCATAGCCTAACCAATTATTTCAGCCAGCCCACCTTAAACGCGAGACAAGCTCAATGGGCGGACTTTTTAAGCACCTTTGATTTTGATATTAAACATTTGCAAGGAAAGGAAAACCGAGTGGCGGATGCCTTGAGTCGGAAGGTACAAAACTTATACGAAATCTCCCTCAGTAGTTGGAAAAGTTCTCTTTTTGAAATAATACAAAAAACAACAGAACAAGATGTTGAATACCAGCAAATAAAACAACAATTATAGCAGACCAATAGTGAGGAAGGCCAACAATAATTTGAGTTGGATAATGCAGGGATGTTGTACTACAAAAAAAGAATATATGTACCAAACCAAAGTCAAATTAAAAATCTGATTTTGGATGAATTCCACACCAGTCACTATGCGAGTCATCCAGGCTATCAGAAAATGATTACTGCAACTCGAAAAAATTATTTCTGGCCAGGAATGAAGAAGAATGTGGCTGAGTACTTGGCTCGGTGTTTAGAATGCCAACAAATTAAAGCAGAACATCAGCATCCAGCAGGATTGTTGCAACCATTACCTATTCCAGAATGGAAATGGGAAACCATTTCCATGGAGTTTATCACTGGATTACCTAAGACAAAAAGAAACAATGATTCCATTATGGTGGTAGTGGACAAGTTAAGTAAAGCCACACATTTCATACCTGTACAATCTACGTACAAGGCTACACAGATTGCTCATATCTTTATGCAGAATGTGTTCAAATTACATGGGCTTCCAAAAACAATAATTTCAGATCGTGATGTGAAATTCACATTAGCCTTTTGGAGGACGTTATTTGCTGAAATGGGAACTCAGCTGAACTTCAGTAGAGCATATCATCCCCAAACAGACGGATAGAGGAAACGGGTAAACCAAGTAGTTGAAGATATGCTAAGGGATTACGTAATGCAACAACCTATGCTATGGGAAGAGTATTTACATTTGGTAGAATTCACATATAACAATGGGTATCATACCTCGACACAACTAAGTCCTTTCAAAGTTCTGTATGGTCGGAAGTGTTGTACACCTTCGAATTGGGGTGGACCAGAGGAAAGGTTGAGTTTAGGCCCTGATATGCTTAAAGAAATGGAAGACATGGTAAAAAGGGTACGAGCTAATTTGAAAGCTGCCCAAGAAAGACAGAAAAAATTTGCAGATTGAAAAAGAAGATTTAAAGAATATCAAGTGGGAGACCATGTTTACATCAAAATTCAAGCCAAGAGGAGTACATTACAATGGAGTGGTTGTGCTAAACTAGCACCCCGATACTGTGGACCCTTCCAAGTATTGGCAAGAATTGGGCCAGTGGCATACCAACTCGCCGTGCCAAGCCACATCAGGGTTCACAACATTTTTCATGTATCAGTTTTAAAAAAATATGTCTATGACCCTAGGCATGTGATCAGGTGGCAGGATATTCAGGTGGGGATTGTTGTGACAATAAGACTTGTCGAAGGAATAGTTTTTTGTTTCGTTGTTTTAAAAAAAAAAAAAACTAACTTAAATATTACTTGCTGCAGGTCGAACTGGAAGGAGAGTTCATGGTCGAACCTCTGAACATCCTCGACCGGAGAGAAGTGCAGCTGCGGAAATGAGTTATTACCCAAGTAAAGGTACAATGGCGACACTTTGGGCCTGAGGAGGCCACTTGGGAAGATGAAGCACTAATGATGAGAAATTATCCAGGACTGTTTGTGGCTGGGAGACATCGGGACGATGTCCAGTCTCAAGCGGGGGAGATGTAATGACCCTGGTAATTCACAAAATAATTTCCCTGTTTCCTTAAAAAAAAAAAAAAAAACATTTGGACAAGGATTATTGTTTACTTTGTGTAATGAATTGGAAATGTTATTAATGCAGAATTTGAGCATAAATAAAAGAAAATTACATTGAGTAACTTCGAGTAAGGAAGTTATTCTTTTCTTGATAATGTTTTCTTTTAAAAAATATATAAAAAAACAATTGTCAAGAAGGGAGGAAAAACCCTAACTGTTTTGTTCCTTCCTTAGAAAGTATGGAAGGGGAACCGAACTGTTAGGGAACAGACGGAGAAAGAAAGGAAAATATGTTAAGTCTGGTAGGGACCAGATAACATGGCACAGGCTGTGCGTTAAAGAAATTGCTGAAGACAGTGGTCTGGCAATAAGCTTGGGGGGAGACTTGATTCAATTAGTAAGTCTCGTGGTCGGGAGGATAGACAAGCAAAAAGCAGTTTTTCCCAAACCTGAAAGAGGTGCGGAAATTTAAAGGCGAAAAACACAGGTAAGTATGACTGTGGAATTCCATACTGTTACAAAGTTTGTATCATTAGTTATACAAATAAGAACTTAGCAGTAATCTGTAAAGAAACTGACACGAATTATGTTTAGAATTATTATGTTGAAACCCCAAATGGACATAGGGTAGCTATAATTATCCGCTAGCCTCAGGTAACTCCTCAATGTTTAGGAGGGTAACCTGGAGGGCTGTAAGCGACATCTGAAGTAGTGAAAACATCTGTAAGAAGTATAGGACATAGTAAATAGTAACCAAATAAGAAAAGTATTACAAATTCTTCAAAGACCAGACAAGCAGAATGAGAGACCTGTAATAGAGAAGGGACAGGATAAAAATCTATACAACTAGATGCAATAGAAAAATGAAAACTGAAGTAAAATCCCTTCCAAATAAGTGAATTACTCACAGGAATTCGGAATATAGCTTACAGACAAGTTAAAACTATGTCCTCAGATGCTGTGGAACTACCATAAAATAACCATGACTGTGTAGAAATGTCTAGATAAATTCTGCAAGAATCTTGATTCAGTGTTATTCTGTGCATGCTTATGCAAAGGTATTCTCCTACCGAAATTAGATAATACCTAAAGCCTGAAAGGCGACGATGTGAATATTTGAAAGAAGACCAAATTCGGTTAATAGGTACAATCATAATAGTTATTCAAATGCCGAATGAGCGAAATTGGTACAATCATAATAGTTATTCAAATGCTGAATGAGCGAAATGAAGTTCCAGTAATGGAAGAACACCTTTTAAACAAGAACCATTCATTTATGCGCTAAACCTGTACATATATATACATAAACATGCCAAAGAAAATGCGCGCAAATCTGTTAATACAGAACAGTCGCATACTTATCTGAACAAATGATCTTTTTTTTAATCAAACTACCATTGTGCCGAGACCCATAAGGGCGAATCCATAGAACCTTCTAAGGATTCAAGGCCAGGCTCGGAGTTAATTATCACAAATAAAAGAATTTCAGGAACTCCATGGAAATATCAATATGCTATTTATTAACAAAAGATTTTACACAAGAGCGTGGAAACGGGCTTGAACCCGATGTCAAAATCCGAAATCTAAACATAACAATGACATTCTCAACATTCGGCTAGTCTAATTGTACCATTAGCTGGTATAGAAAAATAATACATTACAATTACAGTTCAGCGGACGGAAGTCCATGAGTATCAAAAGAAAATATTACACAGGTATCCAAACATTCAGAATATGAAACCCCAAGTAGGGAAAACTTGTAATAGCTCTCAGCCGAGAATTTACATGACAATCTTCAAATATTAACATAGCGGAACTTGCCAACAAAATGGATTGGGTCAACCCAGAGAACCGACAACCTGTATGCAATAGCCGGGTGACATAGGGGTTGTTGGACTCACCTGGTGGCGGGCGTAACGGAACCTAGACAGCTACCTTTTTCCCTGCTCCGCCGAATGATATCCAATCTGTCATTGCATTCACAAGCTTGTTAGTCTTATTGGGCCGCTGTAACTTATCACCGAAAACTCATAAGGAAAACTAAAGAATGTTATTACCTATGTCGACATTAACCTTAGGCTCGATACTGGGCGGAATGGGTGAACAAATAAATCCCTGCAATAGCACACTTCTGAACGAAATAAGTCAACAAATAACCCTCAAGGCTAGTATTACCTGCGCACGAGGAGATTGAATGAAATGCCTCCGCCATCACCTCTGTCGAATAAAAGAGAACCATGAAATAAAGAACACAAGTGACATATCTCACCCTGGCCAGGTGGCAGGAACAAGCAGGAACAAGTTATGGTTCCGGTTCATCTTCGAAAAGCAGAGGCAAGCCGAGTTCGGCATCAAGACATCTGCGGAACTGCTACTCCTACTCCGAACGACCAAAAGAACTCTCTGGAGGCGAACGTATACCAAAGGAAGATTAAACCCTAAGGACAGGGCTTTGTAAAACGGGAAGTGCTTACCATCGGTTCGATTGGTGTACTACCAAGGCCAACTTGGTACGCAATTCCACATAACAAATCAAGAAGTAATAATAAACTGGATTGACTATAATATTCACCATATTATGTAACCTTACATGTACACCATGCCTGATGAAAGTAAATATTAATAAAAAAAAAATTACGCGTATTTCAAGTAGTAGGAGTTGTGACATTGCCGCTCCTGCTCATGCTCGCTCCAAGCAAAGCCCGTTTTCAAGGGTAAGCTTGCAGCTCCTACTCCTGCTCAATCAACATTCTTAATCAACATTCTTATTTTCAAGAAAGGAAATGAAGTGTCATTAATGAACATGATACCAATAAATAAAACCATTAATCACATTTCAAAGGTTATTTTGTGAATTCATTGCTATTGGAGTACTTTAGCTGTTTTAACATTTAGACACCAGTAAAATTAAGACCTAAATAAACGCAGATACTACTATAATAAATCCAAAATCTACGACAGTTGGACAATTCCTTAGTCTAAAGTCCAGAAGCATTTTTATATGGTCCCGCCATTAAATTGGAATCTCAGATGCTGTGTGCACTGTTTACCCTTCACGTCCCATGTACCTCAGGAGCTCTGAATGGACGTTCACGCCTTGACTTTCTTCAATTCTGTGATCAATACTTGAAATTTATCACAAGTTGTCTGAAATTAAAGAAAGTAGCGTTAGAAAATGTTCCATACGAGTTAAAGTATATTAACAGGAATACAAAAAATACACTTTGAATGAATAATGGCTCCTGGCTTATTCTTAAGCTCCTGAACAATCCGGAACATTATGATTCCTACGCACCAATATTATCACACGTTATGCTCACAGAAAATTTCGACTAATAATGACCGAAACAGTAAACCAAAATAAAAAACAGTAGGCTATTGTCACAGAAATCTAGAGCCACGAAGATGCTCTAGTAAACTCTAAACCTACGTGTTACAACTCATACATCCTAGACATCCCTCGTGTCATAGCTGCAAGCTGGGTAGCGCCCCAATTTGTGTCATTCATCCACCTGAAAATCAATCAACCTAAGCACTGTTGAAAACTTGAAATAAAATAAAGGTATAGGATCGTACCGCATTGCTCTACAAGCATAATGGAGGGGGATTTTCAACGTTAAAGAAATCTACCTTGAAAATAATGGGCATGTAGGAAGACTAACATATTCGTATTCATATTAAATATCGATTAAATCAAATATGAGTTGAGAGGGATTTAATTTTGAATTTCGAATATGGATTAAAGGAAATTTTTTATGTTTTGATATTATTTAAATATTTTGTGTATTTTTTTTATTTATTTTTTATTTTTGCATTTTGATAATTTTTATGAGTTGAAAATATTTAAATGTTTTGTATAGTTAATTTTTTAGATTTTTAAAATTCTTTTATTTTGATGATGGGCGGATTACATATCATATTGGGCAGTTTCTAGGTTCAAATCTCTGAAAGAATAGATTCATTCTATAACCCAGTATGTATGTAAACTTGTGTATCCTTTATAAAAATAATTTTTTTTGAACCTAATTTTTTTTTTTATCTATACAGAACATTTAAATAAAGTCTGGTCAAATTTACATGTAAAAAGATTGGTCAAATTTACATGCAAAAAGATTGAATCCTTCTAAACTCATATTAGATTTGTATTTAAAATAAATTTTTGTTATTATAATTTTAACCAAACAAATCTATATTAACCTTTTACTCATTAAAGGAAAGACTCAAAGGTTAAAGAATTAATGAAATTTGCATAGGTTGACCAGTCTTCTTATTTCTTCATCATGTATTGAAAATGAACCATACTTACTGGTTCAAAACACTTCGACCCAAATCTTTAATGTGATTTCTTCCAAAAATTTCTCTTTATACTTTAAGAATTGAAATTAATAAATGCGATGTAGGCATATCTTCAATTCTTATATCAAATCTCGAAAGTCTGAGTATGAGCTTTTTATAGCTTACTAATGAATATGGAAAATAGGGATAGTTCAATATAAATACTAACCAATGAAGTTGGAATTTCCGATACCTCTTTCTCATAACTTGCACTATCGGTACCTATGTGCTTGTGTATAGTAATATGTCAAAAATTTAAATGATGTATAGTAATATGGCAAATTTAAATGATTTATGGAGTTCAGGGAATATGAGCCTGAATAAAGATATTTTTAAATTTAAAGGTTTTTGAAATTTTAATATAGATATGTTTAATTTTTTTTATAAAGGTGGGAAAGTTTATCATAATTTGGTTATTAAACTAGTAATAAGAATAGTCATTTATATATACACTTATTTAGATGAACGAAATATTTATCTATATATTTATGAAGGAATTTTATTTTTCCAAAATCTTAATTATTTCAAGTGTTCTTAAGCTTCAAAATATATATGTTTATTTAAATGAAAAGAATCTTTATGTTAACATTTAATGGATTTTTTCCGAATTTTTTAAATAATTTAATATATATATTTAATTAAAAAATGATGAGTCCCAAGGCAATAGTTAATTGTGGTACTTTCAAAACAATTCTCTCTTACAAAACAATTTATTCAACCATTTTTTTACAATAATTTAATATAAAATTTATTAGTTTTTTAAATAAATATTTTTATTCCAAAATGTAAATCTACTACTTTAGATCCATCTTAACCTAAAATTTAAGCATTGAGAGAGATTAAATTTCTTGAAGTACAAATCTCTTTTTTGAGTGCAAAACGATGAAATGTTTGCATCTAGAGAAATTTGATCCTTCTCAAAGCTTGATCTATGTGTGGCTAAAATAGATGTGGCCTAGTTTGTGTAGTGCATAGTCACATGAAATTTGTCCAACATCTAATTATTTTGGTCATTCTAAAAATGGTAATTTTAATCTGGTAATTTTAGCTTTAAATTTACTTAGTTACCTTAGTTTGTTGATATGTGAGAGACTATTAATATTTTGAATGATGGAAAATGATTAAATAAAAATTTTGAATGCTTAGTGACAATGTATCAACATTGAATGATGGAAAATGTGAATAATTATAATGTAGTCAATGACTTCATTATGATCAATCTTAAACTATTTTCTTCTATTGTTCTTATTACCTCACATGTTAGTTCTGCCATCTTTTCATATCATTCATATGAAAATGGTGGGTTTATCTACTAGATCCAAATAAGTGCCTAAAGTTGTTTGAAGCAAACAATTTCTTAAAGTCACAAGTAGGTGGGATGAACATCATTCAAGAATTGATTTCGGAAACTTCCTAAGTTCCTTTTGATATTACCTTTCTAGAAATTTCTCTGTTTAGACAACCTTTTAGAGACTTCTTTTGCCTATTTTCTTGCATGATGGGGCATGAAACTATGGCAAATGTCTGAATATCCGTACTTTATGTCATGTACTATTGTTACGAAAGAAACTGCTTACTCAACTAGGCTAACATCATTTTCAATGGGTCGAATTTTTAGTTGGTCAATTTCTCCAAAAGCCACAGGTTCTTTATGATGCCATATATTATCAATGTCCTCTTGTCCAACCATGTCTTTGATGACCTACCACATAAAGCTAGTTTCAACCTAGATGAAGAACCAACCCAATTTTGGTATCTGATACTCCAAAAGCATAAAGCTACCTTTCATTTTTGCCAAATCAAATATTTGTTTGTAAATCGAATCAATTACATCATAATTGGTCGAGAGCCCACTCGAATATTAGCACATGCCCAAGACTTCTTGTGGGGCAAAGGTGTCCATGAAGAAAGAGAGAGCAATACTATGATTCAAACATATAGATGCCAAGATAGGCCACTATTATTGCCCAAATTTGCTATAGATAAGTATTTTGATGTTGAAGTCTGCAGGAAATACCATGCATGATTACTTTTATTTGAATGCATAAAGGAAATATGATTTTTTTCTTTTCCATTTATTGTTAGGGAAGTTACTATGAGAAACATGACCCATCTTGCGTAGTTTGCAAATTATTTAAATTATTTTAACTCAAGTGAAATTGAAGCCATTCAATGCTTTGATCCATAAGCTATATTTTCAAGGTACATAACTATTGTAAGATATAGCAATTTGTTTACAAGGGTTGTAGAGGAAAGTGAAATAGTCATATTGGTGGATCTAGAAACCAAGAGCTAGAAATATGTACTAAAGAAGTTGCTAAATAAACCAACACAAGTATGGGAGGAAGATATAAGAAGAGAGGAAAAAACCTTATGGAGAAACCTATAACCTTTTCACCCATGACTTGCTCGAGTTCATTTTCCACTCAAATGAGGAGAAACAATAGCGCAAGTGGAAGACTGAGTAATGATATATTGTGAGGTGGTAGAGATGAGGAAGAACCTCATCCCAAATTCATGCTAGAAAGAGTGCACATGGTTCAATAAGGAAAAGTCAGAAGTCCTAAAGAAACAACAAGGGTAGAAGGAATTATAGACATGGAATTTGGTAGTGTTAGTCCACCTAATTAGGTTAATGTTCATTTAGCTTAAAATCAAAGAATAATGGGCCACATTGTTGTGGACGTTGTGAATTTCGTGACCATCTTGTCACATTACAAAATGCTATCTATGAAAAAAGTAGTGAAAAGTTGAAAATTGAAAAACTAAAGGTTCATAATAAAAAGGTTACTTATCAAAAAAAAATGTATATTGTTGTGTTTGACATTGGAGCCACTAGACTCATAAAGTTGCATAAAGCTACTAGAGAGGGATTGACATACTCTGTAATGGAATAGGAAGTAAAAAACCTGAGCCTCAAAGGAAAAATAAAAGAGCTAAACAAATATCGTTCCTTTCTTTATGACTCACTTTGCAATACAAACACCAATGTCAACAATATCTATTCTCAACACACCCCATAGATTGAAGAAACTGGCCCACTTAGTGTTATAAGTCATTTTTTCGTATTAGGCAAATGAACATTGGTTTGGATATTTCACTATCCATAAATGTGTCCCAAAGCATTCCCATGCAAAGTTAGAACATCAACTATACCAAAGAAGGTGAAATTACTTGATCCCATGGTTCAAAACCCTGTTTTTGGCTTCCTGCGTAATTCCCTACCCAATCTTTATGCATACATAGAGAAGTCTATTCGAAACTATGCATAAGTGAACTTTGTCTTACATCCTGGCCTACGCACATGACTTAACGAATGTAAAAGTAAAAAGTAAAGTCTAGAAGCATTGTTAGTCATATCTATCCCAACTAGCAAGATTCGGATGCGTGCCTATTCAACCCTGATCCCTCCCATCGTGGAGAAATTCCCTTTCTTCATGGAACCCCTACCCCACCATTGGTGGATCTCATCCATTGGAGAATGGATCCTAAACTTCTGACTCTTGGCTTATAAAGCTATCACAGGTCTAAGGATTGGAGAGGACTATTGGAAGTAAGCTTATGCTACTGGATTAAGGTTGAAAGGCTATTCATTCAAGTAGAGGGTTTCCGATTGTGGGAGGGGACTTGCAACATCAAGGCTTCAATGTTGTAATTCTATTCACCATTTTTATTAATACAAAGGAAACTATGCTTTCTCAATTATACTTTTATTGTTATAATTTGTAGGATTCCTTGATCACCTACATAGATTGTGATTGTATATTGATCCATTTTGGTATGTGATCGGGTTAATTAGTCCATTTATCTCTTATGATATATGTTGGATGCCTTGATCTCATTTATGTTTTTGTCTATGTAGATCTCCTTCAGGACATCTCTCAGAAGCTATGGAAAGCAATGAGAAGATCTATAAGAATTAAGGAGAGGCGGACGATCAAAACCTCTAAACATGACTTCATCAGAAATTTTGATTTAAACGGTAAGTGGTTTCTATAATACTATTTGTTTTAGTCAATCATAGTCTAGAGAAAGATAGTAGTTCCTAGTTTTTTCTTACTATATTTCTTTGAGATCTAGGGATATCTCTCGTGTCTGCACGATGGATAAGTTCACATAACAAATTGGCAACTCCACTAGTGATCGAACCCAAAATATATGGTTTCGCAAATTCACCTTGTACTCTAGTTACCACTGGTGAACCATTTTATCCAAGAGTTTTTCCAAGATTTCCTTTCAATCCTTCCTGACCCGATCCTTGGTATTCTACCCCTTTGATCCTTTTAGGTCCTACTTTAACACCTCATCGTATTCTTTTTTGTTCATTGCGAAGAACCATGTTAGAAATTTCTCTTGTGTGATAACCTACTATTTCATCTATGTTTACCATCTCCCCAAAATCACTATTGTATGGTGGTTTGTTAGTTCCTCCTAGATACGAGTCACTTACTAGGACTTTTACAGGAGCTATTCCTTCTCCTTAACCTTCTACTTAGTCATTTGGTTTATATACATCTATAGTTCAGAGCATGACATGCATGCCTGAAGAATCTACAATATTAGATCAATATATTCATATGGTGTCTCATAACTTAGGTAACCCTCAAGTAACCCCAACTAGTGTTTATCACCCTCTTAGGGGGCAACCACCTTATCCTCCACCTGGACGACAACCTTTTGTCAGACCTTATACTACAGTTGGAGGTAAACCTTTTACTAGAAATTATGGCTAGATCCCTCAGCTCAATCCTGGTCAACCTACTGTAGCTCAACCCTTGGTTGGTACTCCTTAACCTAGGACATACACTATTTGGAACTCTTTATTTTTCTTAGCTATTTGGTCCATTTTCTCCACAAGTGCCAACTTATCAACCTGTATAGCCTACTAGAAAACCTATTCCTCAAATGTCTATTCTCAATATTGTTGTATCTGTCCAACAACTTGTTTAGGGAATTCCTCAAATACTTGTTCAACAACGTATTCAGTAACCTATACAACAACCTATTTAGAATGCACGTCAAACACCTGTTCAGACACTTATTTGGTAGCTAGTCCTAAGTTCACCTGAGACACCTATCCTAGGAGTATCACAAATGACCATTCCAATTAGCTGTCAAATTCTTGTTCCTCAAACTACATAAGGAATCCCTCAGGTTTTTTTTCTCATCAAACTGGTCTTACTATCTAGTTTACACCACAAATTCCTATTGGGAAATAGGCTACAAGAACAATTCAAGTAACCTTTTCAAGGTCAAGTTTATTAGGTTCAACCTTTTGAAGGAAATTTTTTTCAAGTCCACCTTTCCAAAGTCAAGCTTTCCAAAACCAACCTTTTGAAGGTAAATTTATCCAAAGTCAACATGTTCAAAGTTAATTTGTTCAAGGTCAACATTTATAAGCTCAACCTGTATAGGGGAAATATTACTTAGGTCAAATAGGTCAAGCTCAACTTTTCCAAAGTCAACCATACCCCCGTCATACTTACCAAGTCCCTCTTTAACCCCAACCTGGTATGGATCACTTTGGTAACCTAGGTGGAATCCCCAGTCCAACTGCACATACTATTCTAGGATATCATGGGTATCCTCCTCTAGGGGTTGGACTTAACCCGAAATGTTATCAAACTCTATAACAAGACCCTAACTAACAATGACCATTCATTGCAACCCTACATTTACCTAATTTATCCCAGCTAATGAATAATCCTATTTATTCTTATCCTTTCTGGCTAGAGATTCCCACCAAATTACTGAGTGGAATACCTAAATTTGAAGGAAAATTAGGGGAAGACTCATCCAATCATGTCATGACATATGATATTTGGTGTGAATCGAAATATTTAATCGATGATTCTATCCAACTATGCCTTGTCCAATGGACTTTAACCAGTTCAATAACCAAATGGTACATTGAGCTACCATGGGCTTCTTTCCATAACTTTAACTCTCTAGCAACAATGCTTTTAACCCATTTCTAACTACTGATTCATTATGATACTAGTATCAAACTGTTGACTTCCTTAAAAACTTCAAAATCGACTGACATTTCTAATCATATCCATGAGCGGAGATGTAAATGTTGGTTAGTCAAAGTTTCTTATTCCAAATCAAATTTTAGCTTAATGTTTTACGAATTCATTACTTCCTATTATTACCAAGGATGTTACCAAGGGAGGTTTCATGATTGAAGAGTAGGTAATTGGTTGTGCCCAGTATTTAGAATTAGTCTCTAGTTAATCCAGCACGTTGTACGAAAAAATCCCAAATTTACCACGTGCAACAAATGATCAAACACAATCTAATGTCAATAATAATATAATAGGTTATGTTAGCCAATAGTCTAAGGGGAAAAATAAAAATTCTAAAATTTTTCATATTTTGGCCATACAAGATTCACCTATTCAAATCCTTTCTCCTAAAGCTATTTCTAAAAATAATACCATAGAATCATCCACTGACAAGAGTCAATTGTCCAAAGGTAAAATGAAGGGGAAGGGTAAATCCAAGCAAAAATGCTTCTCCGAAAGATAAACCCACTAAAACTAAACCTGTTGATGAGAAACAAAAACCTAGCTATACTTGCCTTATTTTCAATACACATCATTATACTAGGGAATGCCCACATCGAGCAAAAGTTTCCAAATTCATTATGGGTTCATCAAGTCCCACTATTTTGAAGGATCCATTTCCTTCTGAAGGCAACAAAATGGTTTCTCATAACACATCTTCCTCTTCCAGATCGCAAGATATTATGATGATTTCTTTGCAACAAGTTATGGTAGCTACAAGATCAAAATATTATAGATCTAAGCGTCATGTAGTCAATGGGAACAAGACTAGTTCATCCGGTCAACCTTCCAGTTTAATTCCTCCTCCTCATTTTGAAGCTTTACACCTCGAGAAACCAAATCTTGACATGATGAATCAACCACCTCCCAAAGGTCTGGTTTCGAAATCAGCTTTCAATCCACATGCTGAGATGCATAGAATTATAACATTGTTGAAGACCTCACTATGTCTCCTTCTGCAATGTCAACTCTTGAGGTGCTACAAACATGTCCAACACAGTGAAATATATTGTTTTCAACCATTGTAGCTATTGATCCACAATATTGTAATCTAATTATTTTTGATCTTCATAATCATATACCTAAAATCCCACATCAAATGGCTCTCCAGATTCCAATTTTTGTAGATTAAAGATTTTGTCAAAACTAGACGAGTGTTTCGTACTGTTGTTGATGAAAGAGATTCTACGTGTATTATGTCTATTTCTTATTGGAAAGATTCTGGTTTTCCAACGATTAATCAGTCACCTACCACTCTAAAATCCTTTGATGGAACATTTTTTCTTCCTTATGGAACCCTAAATGATTTTCCCATAGAATTAGAGGGTAAAACACTCACGATAAAAGTTGAAGTTGTTGTTGCTCAACTTGATTACAAAATTTTGCTTGGTCTAAGTTGGACCTATGTTATTTCAGTAGTGGTCTCATCTCTTTTCCGAATGATACAATTCCATCACAAAGGGAAAATTGTTAGAGTACACTAATTGTCTTACTACACTTCAGACCCTAACTCTATAGGTAGCATACATTTTGTCGGAAAAATAAATACTCTTTATAAAGATGTTGGTGTTGGTTTCCCCAAGGACTCATCACTGATGGGAACCTTTTCTCTCCCTTTTCTTGAATTTCCTTCTACTTTTTCTAAGGTTAACATGATTACATCAAGCACTATGGAATGAGCTGATCCATGGATAGTGGCTGAAGAGTCTAACAATGATATGCTTTTGAGCCCGCTTGAATTCAATTATCAGGTAGTTTAATCTTTTTACGACCCATCATCTTCTAAGATTAATCAAGTGGATATGATCAATTATTATTATTATCCTTTACCTTGGTTAGGACCAGTTTCACTTCCTGATCGTTTCGATTATACGTTTCATACTAACGAAATTATTATGGAGGTCATGATGTCAAATGAAATTCCATGGAACAATTATCATCATCATTCATATTTTCTACCTGACCCTCATAAAATTGAAAATGATTATTTTACTATGTTTTCACCTTAGAGTGTAGATAGTCCATAATGTCCCATGTCATATTTTCAAGCTAAATCTGAAAGGAATTTGGGAAATATACCTACAACAATTTCCATTGACATCTCAGTAAAAATATGAATTATTGAAAATATTTGCATAGGCGCTTCCTGCTCATTTGAGGAGATTCAAATGTATAAAGCTCTATTTCAAGAATTCCATGACATTTTTTTCCTAGTCCTATGATGAGATGCCAGGAATTGACTCGAGAATTGTTGTGCACAATATCAAGACTTACCTGGATGAAAAACCTATCATACAATGATTACATCTAGTGCATCCACAAAAGGCTATTGCAGTTAAAGCTGAGGTCAAGAAACTGCTCAAAGCAAGTCTCATATGCCCAGTTCCCTTGACTAATTTTAGTATTATACCTATTAACAAGAAGAAGAGAGCCATTAGAGTATGTGTAGATTAGAGAGATATCAATAAGGCTTGTTCGAAGGAAAACTATCCTAGCCCCTTTATCGATCAAATCATTGGTGATTGTGCTGAAAATGAAATGTTTTCATTTGTGGACATATTTTCTAGCTACAACCAAAACAAGCATATTGTCATGTGATCAACATAAAACCATGTTTATCTATCCATGGGTGAATTTTTCTTATCGAAAACTCCCATTTTGTTTGAAGAATGTCGATGAAAATTTCCTACGGGCTATGTCTTATGCATTTCACAATATCAAGCATATTGTTATTTGGATGAATTTCCAGTTCATTCACTGAGACGGGAAGACCATCCAAAGAATTTGAGAGTTATCTTTAGTAGATATCGTCATGACATATATGCTTAAATCCACACAAGTGTGCCTTCTGTATGCAATCTGGTTTATTGGTAGGACTTTTCATTTCAAAGGAAGGCATTCATGTCGATCTGCTCAAGGTTGAGCCTATTTTGAATTTTCCTCCTTCCAATCTTCGCCAACTCCAAAGTTTGCAAGGGAGAGAAAAATTTCTAGGTTGATTCATCCAAAACTATGCTGAGTTAACTAATGGTTTTACTTAACTATTGAAAAGGGCAACTCATTTACTTAGGATGAAGTGGCTCAAAGGGAATTTTATGCACTTAAATATGTATTGACCCATACACCATTGTTGCATCCTCCCGACTATCATTGAGACTACTTTTTATACTTAGCTACATCATATGTCACTATTGGCATGGTTTTAGTTCATGAAGATGAAGAGAACGAAGAACATGTGATATATTACTTAAGAAGAAATATGTTGAAAACTGAAGCAAAATATGCACATGTGGACAAATTGACCTTGGTAACCATCCAAGTTATCCAACAATTTTGTCACTATATTCTATTACGCAAAAATACAGTGATTTTACAATTACAACCCCATGGTTTATATTCTTATGATATAATTGATGGGGGAAAGTATTCCAAATGGATAGTCATCCTACAGGAATTCAATTTAGAATTTGTAAAATCGAAATCTATGAAATCGCTAGTATTTGTTGAATGATTGTGTGACTTTCCCCATACTGAGATGAAAACCATGGTAGAGGATTCACTTCTAGAAAAATATCCCTTTTGTATCATTACTTTATCTCCCTAGTAGGGAGATATCATCATTTATCTTCAAACCCAAACATTTCGTCCAAAACTTAGTCGAATTGATCATCATCATATTGATACCAATCCCAACAATACAGTATTGTTGGCGATACACTTTATTTTCGTGGTTATGATTACATCTTTATATGATGTTTAAATCACAAGGAAGCCGAAAGTAAATTGAATGACTGCCATTCAGGAGCTCGTGGAAGTCATATGTCAGGGTTCTCCATTGCTCAAAAGATTCTACGCGCAGGGTCTTTATGTGTGGAAATGTTTAGTAGCTTTTACGATTTTTCTACTACTTCTCCTGCTTAGCTTGTGTTAAACTTGATTTGTAGATCTCGATGCACCCTCAAAGTTACATTGGCTTTGATGATGGCACTAGTCGTAGTAGTAATAATTTATCTTCCATAGTGAGGGTCATTTATTTTCCCACATATGAGTTAGTTTCTATTCATGGGATATGCCTTGGTCAAACAACAAATAATATTGCAAAGTATAGTGCAATGATTGAGCTACTATCTCATGCCATTTCATTTGGCATTCATCGATTGATCATTGGGTTAGATTTGTACCTTATATTATTACATTTGAATAGTGTATATTCCATTAGAACTGTTTCGATATTAAGAATGTTTTTGCGAGTTCATCTCTTGCAAAGAGAATTGTATTATATCGAGTATCAACATATTATTATAAATTTAAACACATTAACTGATGTGTTCAATAATTATGTGTTAAATTAGAATTTCTAACCCATTTGTAAAAGAAATAAATGCAATATTCATCCTTATATTGTACAAAAAATTAAAAAATAACCAAAGTGTGAAGTATTTACCTAGATTTCCCCATTGCATCTTAGCTGAAAATGGCTTATCTAGATCCCCTGTGTAATCCATTCCTACGTACGGAAAATATTCAATTATGATGATTTTATTTTCTAAACACCTAAATATTCAATTATGATGATGTTATTTTCTAGCCACCTAAATATTCAATCAGTAGTATACATGATTGTTGGTCCTGTGCCACCTTCGTGGTGTGCCATCAGTGTGACCCATTTCAACATGTGAGTGTCACAAGGTCTTCCTCTCTCTATAGCTACCTATGGAGTGAGAAAAATAATATTCTCTAGATAAAATGAAATGGCAAAGGCACCATACCCAAAGTTTTTGAGTTTTCCTATTTTGACTCTAGTAAGTTTCCCTTTCAAATTTGAAACTACAACCTTTATACAATTGAATATAGTAGGTTGCAAGCACTCCAGGATCATTTTCATTTGACCGTTTTTGAGCAAATGAGGAGATGAGGACCACATAGTCATGCAATAGTGAACCCAATATCCTTCAAAGGAAGCCTCACTATGGTTTTGGTGTCAATTTTGTCATGTTTGAGAGCAAATTATTCAGTACAATGTTGTATAAGATAAATGAATTTGTTTCACCACCTCGTGTATGCCCATATAGAGAAATTTCCACCACACGGAGTGTAACCTAGATAATAAGTAAATGTCATCAAAATCAATAGGGATCCTTTGATCTCCAATTATAAATAATTCTTCTTGAACACTCCATTTTCCCACCATCCATTCTGGCAAGTCTAGTTGGGTATTCATGCCTGAGATAGTGAAAATCTTGTACAAGCCACATTTTGTCAAAGCTTGTATGGTCTCAGGATGGTTTAGAGTGGCTAGGTCTTTTTCTTCATGCTTACGCTCTCTCCACTCCATTTCTATAACCTAAAACCTTGCAAATAAGCATAAAAGATCATTAGAAAAGATCATGGTTATAATTTGCAAGACATTTGGGTGTTTTATATTAACATTTTGTGCCCTTGGCACTGTGCACAACTAAATGAACAAAACAATGTGTATGTGCATAGTTCTAGCCTTAGAGACCATGAACATCTCAATTTTTAGTGTAAAAATTTTAGTCAATGTGTGCAGGCCCAATAAGGGTTAATTGTGCACATCGAGGATGATTTTTAATTTTCAAACCCTCCCCAAACAAATAAAATCCATGGTGAAATGTTAAATGAGAACCATGAAAACAAATATCTCAGAGAGGTGATTTACTTGGAGAAGACGGCTTGTGATTTCCCCCAACGGTTTTCCCAGAAAATGCCTCTGAAGTTCTTGGTGAAAAATGAACTTTGTCACTTTCAAAGGGTAAAAAACACAAATGGTAAAAAGTTTTTACTTTTTTGGGGTTTTATAAGCTTTTAGGCTTATTAAAATATTATTTTTTTCCTATCAGCCTTTAAAATCCATATTTAGAATTTTTTCACTATCTTTTTGAGTTGCGATATGATTTTTGAGTTCAATTATCAGATCACAGGTTATTTATGGAAACAAAAGATTTTTGAATTGGGTATATTTTTATCACTTTTTTGAACTCATTAAAACTTACAGAAAATCTATATTAAGGAGTTCTCTTTATGCACTTTTCAGACTCCTTAAAAATGAAAATATCGTCGAGCACTTGATTATTCGAACTCATAAAAGTAGATGAACAATCATCTATTCAATATAAGTTTACTCCTTTTATGAACTGAATTAGACTACTTACGAAAAAGGTACACATTGACTAATCATGGTCAATAAAGCTCCCTCCACTATTATTTTACCCTTTTTTGGGCTTGAAGGACTCGACTTACGAAAAATGGCACTATGGAGTTTACTTATGTTTTTCTTGTGACTCCCTAAAAAAGAAAAACACCGAGCTTTACTTTCTTTAGGATCATTAAACTTTTACGTTGAAAGAGCTAAATGAGTTTTATTTTAGTGTCTTTTAAAACTATTTAAAGATGAAAACAACATCAATTTACCCCTTGACTGAACTCCTAAAATTTAAACAGTGTGGGACTCATTAGGCATGATGAGACTGAACCACTCCTTCCTAGATTTCGTTAAAAATACTTCAAAGGACTCATCCGAAGGATGAGCATACAAGACACACATATGTTATCCTCCTCAAGCTTGTAAAAAATAAAGATGTACTTTCTAGTAATGGTGGGGAAAAAGTGGGAAATAACCTTTGTTTTTGCTTTATAAAAGGTAGTATGTCACTCTTGAACATGACACTTCGTCACTTTTGTGTCCGAGTTGGGAAATCAATTTGCCTCTCAGCTGACCATACCTCATTGAAATTATTTAGTTGGTTTGGGTTTGTTTTGAGTCAAATTTGGATAGGTCATCATGTCGTGTGTTTGATATGTTCAAGATAAGTTCAACCTTAGTAAAATTACTTTGAAAGTCATAGCCTTCAGTTGCATTGATTATCCTTGAGTTAGTCCAGGATTACTCTAAAATGTTGTTGTTCAAAACTTGAGATGAGTTTCATGTCGTAGGCCCTCCTGTGACAAGTCGCTTCCTATCGACTTAAACTCATTATCTAGCAAGTTGATCTGGAAAACTTCAGTACCTTTAGCCTGCATGCATTAATGGCAGGTTTCTCGCCTTCAACGAAAGGTTCTCATCATTGAACTTCGATATAATGATGCTATGAGCATTCGACATCAACAGATTAATTCACACTTCATAGATTGTAATGGATGTACCTTAAGATCCATTGTCATTATTGGTGGTTTCTCTTACACTTATTAATGGTTCACATCATTGACCAGTAATCATGTGGTTTATACCATGTTTAACTACGAGACATTCACTCGCATGGTTAGACTTGTACTACGGACCGAGAGATAGAGATCAAAACCCTAGATTTAGTTTCATCCATATAGGATGCATGGAGTTATTAATATCAATGATTGTAAATATAGATCCATTTATGGATCCATCCATACTATGTCTTCTATTGACATGGATATTCAGATGTATTTCCGTACTATTCTTTTATACATTTATACTCTGACTATGGGAATTCCTACCTTAATGATAATTATATATAGCATTGTAAAATTTGATTGGTTGTTTCATGTCTTCCACTACAGTCTCTAACCCAAACATTGGAATCATAAAGTGCTTTAGTCATCATACATCTCTTATAACTTTTCACTTTAGGGGGGAATATGTTACATGTCATTTTGTCGCATTATGAAAATGATTGTTCATTTGGATCTTTCACTATCCATAAATGTGTCCCAAAGCATTCCCTTGCAATGTTAGAATCTAAAATATCCCAAAGAAGGTGAAATTATTGGATCCCATGATTAAAAACCCTATTTTTGGCTTCCTGCATAATTTTCTAGTCAATCTTTACGCATAAACAGAGAATTCCATTAGAAATTGTGCATAAGTGCACTTTGTGTTACACTGTGTCATGTGCACATGACTTAACGAATGTAAAACTAGAAAGTAAATCCCAGAAGCATTATTAGCCATATCTATCCCAACTAACAAGCTTCAAATGAGTGCCTATTCAACCATGATCCCTCCCATCATGGAGCAAATGCCTTTCTTTATAGAACCCCTATCCCACCATTAGTGGATCTCATCCCTTGGAGAACGGATCCCAAACTTCCCATTCTTGGCCTATAAAGCTATCATAGGCCTAAGGATTGGAGAGGACTGTTGGAAGTAGGCTTATGCTACTGGAATAAGGTTGAAATGATATTCATTCAAGGAGAGGATTGGATATTGTGGGAGGGGACTTGCAACATCAAGCCTTCAAGGTTGTAAGTCTATTCTCCATTTTTATTAATACAAAAGAAAGTGTTCTTTCTCTATTATTATTTTATTGATATAATTTGTAGGATTCCGTGATCACCTACATAGATTTGATTGTATATTGATCCATTTTGGTATATGATTGGGTTAATTATTCAACTTATCTCTTATATTATATACTGCATGCTTTGATGTTGTGTATGTTTCTGTTTATGCAAATCTCCTACGAGACATCTCAGAAAAGTTGTGGGAAGCACTGGGAATATATCTAAATAATTGAGGAGAATTATTTGATTGAAAGCTTTGAATAGGACTTCATAAATCATTTCTATTTAAAGGGTAAGTGGCTTCTATCATACTATTTGTTTCATTCAATCATAGTTTACAGAGAGGTAGCAGTTCCTGGTTGTTTGTTACTAGATTTCTCTAAGATCTAGGGAGATCGCTCTTGTACCCAAGAGGGATAAGTCCACATAACACCTAGTAGTTAGAGTAAAATAATATATTATATTTAATATAAACAAAATATTGAAAATTATTTAAGATGCATGGGAATTAGCTTCCCATCGTAGGAATTTAGCATAGAGAATTACATTGTTTATTGACTAGGTTGAAAATGGCCTTGATCATGAAAATAATTCTATAGATAATGCCTTATCTAATTTATTCAAAAGGTTGATTCACTTAGTGAAGTATGAAGAAAATGAAAAAACATCCTATGGTCTAAGCAAATGAAGTAGATCAAAGTTGGATGGAGTGTGAAAATCAACACACTAGAGGAGATCATTTATGAATGTAACAATATAAATGATAGAATAAGTACTTCCTTTTTAAATGCATTTAAAATTGTTGATGATCTCCATGGACCACACATGAAAAACAACATTGTGTTAATTTCGAACAATGTGTTAGTAGCTGAATTGGACAATTTAAAAGAGTCAATAGGAGTAGATTTTGATAATATAACTTATTTCATTGAGGAGGAATTAGGAAATGGTTAGTGACTTTTGTTAATGTTAATGAAGATCAGTCTGTTGTTGGGATGGGGTCCCCTGGGTTAGTTTTGGGGTTAAGATAACCCAAGTTTTTGTACAATTTTTGTAAATAATGTAAAGTCTCCGTGATTTGTGGTTGTGGAGCGTGTAGATGAATAGGTGTCAAAGGGGCTTAGCCCCTTGTTTTGGATATGTTTTGGGTCAGTTTTGAGATTTTGTATGAAAAAGGCTATAAATAGGTGGGTCTTAGGGAGTCTAAGGATAATAAGGCAAGTGGTGAGAAAGAAGAAGTGGGTAACAAAGAAGAAGAAAGGCTTTGCAACTGAGTGCACATAGACCTAGGTAGAGTTCGTAGCTGAGTGTGTTGACCCTTGCAGCTATGTGTGCAGGGTAGTTTTGAGTCTGTAACCTTGAATTGAAGATCAATAAATATAGTTTTCTAAGAATTCTTGCATATTTGTGTTTATCTCTGTTAATGTTATATGCTGTTGATGAATGATGTGTTTTATGGAATATTGGTTGAATGTTATGCAAATCCCTTGAATAATTGTCATTGATATACATAATCCATGTTTAAGTATTTTCGTGAAAACTGATGAATTCTCTTATATTTACTAATAAATTAAGTAAATTTGCACAAACACTAAATTAAAACTACTCTCTGATGTGCGTAAGTAGGCAAATAGACTGTTAGAGATTTACAAGGACTAGTTGTAGAATTTCACGAAGGTTTGAAGGCTACTTTAACATAGTTGTGGAAACATGCCCTAGGATTTTATCGATCTGTACGAAGGCATATCTGAGGCATTGGAAGACATCACACTAGTCTTTGGATGCAAAAACTTGATTCTTGCATCCCCCCATACTACTACGGGTGAGACTACAAATTACACTATGCAAGTTGTTGCCGAAAGGGACAATAGTGTAGGGTTTTGTTAGTTTCTGCAACTAACTCTTAACCTAGGTTAGGACCCCTAAGCCAACAAGTTGTTTTTTTGTCGAGGCTAGGATCTGCTTGAAAAATATGTATGTTGTCGCATCATTGGAATCCTACTAAAAAAGAAATTGAAAGTGGTTGAATCAGAAGATTCACAAGTTCTTGGCGAAGGAAAATAGGAATTCTTGCCTGTTAAAGGAAGAGTGATTGAATAGATATCTATATACTAAGATACATGAGATATTCTTCTACACTTTTCCCATTGAAATGTATGAGTGGTTAGCTAAATTGACACACAATCAAGGAAGGTGGAAGCTTGATAGTCTTATAGTGTGGACTCCAGAATTAGTGAGATGATTAGAAGCTTCTGAAGACAAGATCACATGGGTTGTTGGTCATTGGCTTGATCAGATTCTGGAAGGATTTGTTACAGAATTTGCAGTTGATATCTCTGTCAGCTATAGCGAAGTGCAGTGGTGATATTTCAAAGGACCAGGAGGAAAGTATTGAAGATCATTGAATAGTTGGATTAAAATGTTGTTATGTGAAAAATGGGTGATGACATTACGTTGATGTTCGGGGCTACAGAAAGTGGACAATTCTTTAGAAATCACGAAGGATCAGGAATGGAGTATACTCCATTGATTGAACCTCCTTTAAGTGATGACGTAGGGGTGGAACAGACTCCGCTACGAAGCACTGTTTAGCTAATCACTCAGGCAATTTCTAGAGTAAATCATCCATCCACTCCATCTCTGCCTCCACCTCCACCACATACACCTTCAACCACACCTCCACCACCACCAACCACATTCAACATGGAAAACATGATGAAGATGCTGATTTTCAAGGGCATAGGGAGTGAAGATACAAAGCAATTTTGGTGTGTTGCGAATGTTGTTTGCATAGCACAACAAATTACTAATGACAATATCAAGAAGGCCCAATTGATTACTGCTGTGTAGGATCACACGCTAACTTGGAATATTAAGTATTGTTCTGATAATCCTCTTTTGACGCTAGAAAAGACTAAGGCATATTTTAAACAAGATGTTTACTAAGCCTAAGTCTGACTCAGAGTCATTAATTGGATTCAAAGAAATCATGATGAGGGTTGATGTGATGCCTTGGGATTTAGATCAAAGTTTGAAGTGTTAGATTCGAAAAGCTAACATGCATCTCATGGACAGTGTGCATCACGAATGGTATATAGCTTCGCTTCTACCTCACTTGAGAATTTCTCTATCACAATAGAAGATAGTAACATAGGCAGAAGCCATGGAAATGGTGATGAGGTTGCATGCATAAGCTATTTAGGATACGACCTTGGGGGTATAATAGATCCACTCACAATTATCAAGCTTACACCTAGAGTTACAGAATTTGAAGAAAGAAAAGGAGACAAAACCAGAAGTACACATGGAAGTCTGGTGTTTGAAGTGCAAGAGCTAGGGGCTTGATAAAGACCATTGTCCAGTGTATGCAAATTATATTACAGGAGGGGGGCCAATTCCCCTGTGTCCAGAAGCCCCAGCAAGGCCAAGCGTGGGGGCTACACTATGGTGTGCTATTTTTCAAGTTACTAGGAAACATGTGACAAATAACTTCCATTTGCTTCAAAAGTTTGGTCAAACACTGCAGCAATTGTTATGTAACTTTTGCAAATTGGTGGGCCACGATGAGCACCACTATCGACGTTATGAGCTGATGATGGAAAGAACACCTACATACCAGATGTAAGAAGAAACTCATGCTCTAGAGTATGGTGTAGTAGGAGCATGCAAAGGTTATCAGGGACGAGGATGAGGTCGAGGAGGAGGAGGACCTAGTAGAGGTCGTGGTCAAATTATCTGCTACAACTATGGATAGCCAAGGCACTACACGTGAGCGTTTCAGAATTAGACACACCTATCATGTCCATACCGCAACTAGTTTGAACATGATATAGAAGAATGACCATTGTTGATAGCTAAGATGCAAGAGAAGAAAGCACATCCACAACATCCTACGCAAAATCTATAGATGATGAGGGATGAGCCCCGCGAAGAAGACCAAAGAGTTAACATTGTGCTAAGAAGTGGAATGATGACTGGCATTGATAATGGTAAATAGCTTGAAGAAGAAGGATGGTTACACAAAGTGCTAGAGAAAGAAGTTGGCTTTGATCTGGAGAGTGCTAAGAAAACAATTATGGAGGCTAAGAAGATCTTTGTTGAGGCCTCCACCTTAAGAAGCTAGGACAAGGTACAAGAAACCAGTGTGGCTGTAGAGATTGATCCCTCTATACTCACTATGTTTTTGGAGACCTACATAAAATTGTTCTGTAATAGCAAAGTTGTGGAAGGCCTGCAAGAGTTAATAAATAAATGCATTGACAAGGGGAAGGTCCATGATGGACACCAGGTGATAAGAAAAATTGGAAATCACAAGGCATGAATGGGGCGCGAGATGAGGCTCACCACACAGATAGGTGATTATGCGATGGACAAGTCATCTTAGATCGGGGGTTCGATTCGAATGCTTTTCCAAAACAAACATGGGAAAGGATGGGGAGACCTGCACTGCAGTTGTCTCTAATTCAGCTTAGGATGGTGAACCAACAGAAAATTATCCCCATGGGACAGTTATATGGAGTAATAGTTGATACAGAAGGTGTGAGCACGATGGCCTACTCTGTGGTTATAGACATCATCGATGACAGTAATCCATACCCCGTGCTCCTCAGAATTGACTAGGCCATTAATATGAATGGGGTCATCAATTTGAAGAAGAGAAAAATGTCATTTGAAATAAAATCACTCTGGGTTGTAGTACTATTGGACCCTATAGAAAGGGCTTGATATACTAAACCGGTCCGAAATTATGAAGAAAGTTGTGATGAAATGGATCAAACCTAAAAAATAATAGGGCGAGACTAGGACTAGATTAATCCAATGATAGATGGATGGATTGCATGGGACCGAGTGAGTTCCTGCACCTTTGATTCTGACGAAGAGTTGGAGCATTGGCAGAATCACTTACATGAAGTGTCTACATTGCAATAAAATATGATGATGAAGTTGCAATGTTGTATTTCATTCGAGGTAAGGAAACTACCCTATTATGATGGTTTAACTAACGTAGATCTATTTTTGGATGAAGTTGAGCATGAAGTCCTTAAGGATCATCGCTTCCAAGCATTAGAGTTAGCACTATGCGCTATGCCTACACAATGGTGGGGTACACATAAGGATAGTTTTGCTGGATGGATTGATTACTGAAGAATGATGACACTACAGTTTGGGAGTGCTAACACTAGAATGAATGAGAAATATAATGGAAGGGATGATTTGCATGATTACCTAGCATAATGGACTAAAGCATGGGGGACTGAACCACACCCAAAGTTGGTACATATATTTTTCCATACTTTGGATACAATTCCCATGAACTAATATTTGGAAATGGATCTCCACATGGCCATCAATCAACATTCGAGGTTTTCCCCAACCTTGTTCACATAGTTGTCAGCCTACGCGGCATTCAAGGCTAACTTCCATAGAGTCTATATCCAAGCGCAGAAGGATCCAGAGAAGAAATGGCATGAGTTTCCCTATTTAGTGATAGAAACAGATGTTCAGGAGGTTGTAGAAAAATGGCCTATAGAGTGGCGTGCCCCTTTAGACTTAGATGTTGGAACAAGCGCAAGTGCGGGAGGTTATATTGTGCAGAAAAGAAAGGATGTATCTAATCAAGTTGCGTGTACACTCGTAGAGGAGTGAAAGAAGGAAGTTGCCGAAAAGGCTCGCATTGAGCAGGAACGTGTTGTCGTGGAGGAGGCAGAAAAAGAACAGTGCAAGTCCTAGAAAGGTGATAAGTCACCTACGCCGGAGACAGAGGAAGAAGAGCTTTCAGGACAAGGCGGTGGAGGAGATGAGGGGCAGAGCACCCATTTATCTTGAAAAGATGTGGCAAGGAATAGAAGGGTGGAACCTAGAAAAAACAAAAAACTAAAAGAACATAGGTTGATCCCATGGTGTTGACAGAAAGCGATCTTGATGATATCGGTGATAAAGTTAGGGATACAACTACTGAAGTGTTGTAGCACTTTGAGCAACAATACATGCAAATTCTAAGGAGCGTCCAAAAGAATTTGTGTGAGTTGTAGATCCAAACAAGAAGAATATAAGTGGACGCCGAACAAGCGACTGCAAATCAAGCAAGCTTGGAACTTGGGACAAGCCAAGTAGTAGAGAAAGTAAGGACTATGGATCTCATAACTATAAAATTTCGTGATGGGTCCATTCGTGCAGAGTCTGCCGATGGTCACATTATCTTGAGTACAATGAAGAACATAGGACTAAATATAGCGACACTCCCCAACCAAACCCTCCATGCGTTGCATGTTGGGGTGACAGATGAATTAAGAACTAGGGAGCAGCATGCCCTCAACCTCATCAGCGAATAGAAAGTCAAAAGTGAACAAATTTTCATTGAAAAGATGCAGGCTTTGAAGGAAAAGGAGGAACTTTAGGCACATCATTCACATCTAAATTCAGTAGTAGGAGAGGCCTATAAGACAATGCCTAAGCTTCACATCTAGAGGATGCATAACCATAAGACAAAATCTTAAATCTAGTCGTTGGTATGCATGAGGCAAAAGCAGATGTTGGACATGTCATGTTGGAGTTCAACATGAAGATCACAGAGCTGTAGTTAAAGTTGCAACCCACAACTCCGCCTGAGGTCTAGGAGTAGCACGGAGTTGCGATAATGAAAGGCATGTTTGCCTTGGATGCTAGAGTCACTGACTATGTGGCATTAGTTGAGCAAGCTATCGAGCTCATGACCAATCTGTAGGAGGATCTGAACCTGTAAACACTAAACATAGAGGTAAGGGAGATGCATCGGAAATATGATGAAGTCAGGGAAACCACCCCCTCCTTAAAATTGACACAGTTCGTTCCCAAGTTACAGGAAGTAAAACAGTTGCTCACACAGGTGGAAGAAGCATAGAAGAAGGAGGCCTTGCTAAAAGGCCAGGTTACAATGTTGGTTGGAGGAGGACTATCAGGTCATGACTTCCATTCATGATAAGCCTAAAGGACTAAAACAGACACAACAAATGATTAGGCTAGTCGTAGAAGGACCAACCATGGAAAAAGTGGTCAAGGAAGTTTAACAAGCAGCAACACAGAGCACTGTCAGAGTTGTAGTGATATAGGTGGAGTTGGGGGATCTTCGCAGTAAGATCACAATGCGAATAGAGTGACTTGAGAGTGAGTCATGGTATTTTTGTTGGGGGCCTGTTGGGATGGGGTCCCCTACACCAGTTTTGGGGTTAAGATAACCCAAGTTTTGGTACATTTTTTTGTAAATGATGTAAAGTCTCTGTGATTTGCGGATGCAGAGCATGTAGATGAATATGAGTCAAAGGGGATTAGCCCCTTGCTTTTGATAAGTTTTGGGTTTGTTTTGAGATTCACCCACAGTTCGTGGACCATGCCATTGTATGAAAAAGGCTATAAATAGGTGTGTCTTAGGGAGTTTAAGGATAATAAGGGAAGTGGTGAGAAAGAAGAAGAGGGTAAGAAAGAAGAAGAAAGGATCTATAGCTGAGTGCATAGAGGCCTAGGTAGAGTCTGGAGTTGAGTGTGCGGACCACTACAACTATGTGCATAGGGTAGTTTTGAGTCTGTAACCTTGAATCGAAGATCAATAAAGACAGCTTTCTGATAGTTCTTACGTATTTATGTTTATCTATGTTAATTTTATAAGTTGTCGATGAATGATGTGTTTTATGGAATATTGGTTGAAAGTTATGTAATTCTCTTGAATAAGTGTCAATGATGTATGCAATGCATGTTTAAGTATTTTCACAAAGACTCTAATGAATTCTCTGATGTTTAGTAATAACTTAAGTAAATCTATGTGAACACTAAATTAGAACTACTCTATGATGCGCATAAGTAGGAGAATAGAATGTTAGGGATCCACAAGGATTGGTCATAGAACTTCGTGAAGGTCTAAAGGTTGTTCTAATAGAGTTGAAGCAACAAGACCTAGGAGTTTATCGATTTACACGAAGAAAAATCTGAGGCGCTAGAAGACATCACACTAGTCTTTGGATGCAAAAGCTTGGTTCTTGCATCCCCCCATACTGCTCCAGGTGAGGCTGCAACTTTCACTACGCATGTTGTTTTTGAAAGGGCTAGTAGTATAGGATTTTGTTGGTTGGCACAACTAAATTTGAACCTAGGTTAGGACCCCCTAAGTCAACATCTACTATGTTGTACAATTATAGGAGGAGACTCAAGAATTGAGGAGGAGATATTGAACCAAAATGTCTAAATGGACATTATGATTGCTCCAATGAAATATTACATTAAAAATTGACTAAATAACGCCCTCAAAGAAGTCATCTAGTTATCCTAACGACTTCAATAGTAGTGGAAAAGGTAGCAACCACTTCAACAATCATGATCCATCATTTCACATTTTTGTTAGTACTGTTTAGTCTTGAAGCATTTTCTTTTGTTGTTTCCAATCTTTGATCATTCAACTTTCTTGATTGTGTTATCCATGACTTAAGCCAATCCTTTCCTATAGTCTCTTTTTCCCCTTTGTACCTTATTAACATTATAGTTCACAAGATCTAAATACTAGTTCCCCCTTGGGAAAATGCATTTACGTTTTCAATTAAGCATTGGTATTTCGATGAGTGCTTTAGGTACCAAACATTAATATCGATATAAAAAAATGTGCAACATTTAATATATAAAGTAAGTTCACTTACTTTATGCAACTAAAAATGAAAAAATAAGGAAATAAACATGACTTTGTTTTTCATTTTTTCACTTTGAATAGTTTGCTCCTAATAAGTAATATTTTTTCTTCTCTTTATACATAATTCCTTTTTGTTCTAGGTACCCTATTTACATTATAGTTCATAAGAGCCTAATCCTTGTCCCCCATTGGGATGAATGTATTTAATTTCTTTCTTATCTATTTGCACATGTCATCTTAATTTATTGACAAAAAAATTATTATTTATTGTTTATATCTAAGTATATTATTTACATTGATTTTGGGCATCATGGAATATTTGAAACTAGGTTTTACAACTTTCACTTTGGAGCCATTTTTCATTATGAAGTGAAGGAAATTTGAGAAAGGAACATGCCATAATGACATAGTGGTTGATATGGTATGTTGAGCTCACAAAAAATTCTTAGTTCCATATCTAAACAACCTCAAGGATAAAATGGTTGACAACCATAAATCAATGGTTGAATTGAGGCTTCTGTGATCCATAACAATTATCAGAAGAAATTTCAGCGTAAATCACATTCAGAGAATCGTTGTTGACGCATTTTGAACCAACCAGTGTGCTTCATCGTCAGGACAAGTTGAAGAAAATAGATCCAGCTTTGCATGTTAAATAGTCTGTGCAGAGCCTCCAACAGCTAACTTGGCCAACGGCTAATTTTGACTTAGGGATCAAAGTCAACAAACCATTTTAATAATTTAAAGGAAGTTAGTTAATTCGGTGACCATACCTTAAGATATAAAATATATATATAAATATATAAAATAATTTAATCGATGTTTAAGTTAATAGTTAGTTAAGAAAGGTATCATATTAAAAATAAAAATTATAAGTTATTTGTAACTTAAATGGGATTTAGTTATATTAAGATAATAGTTGGTTAGAATAAGTAGTGGAATAATAAAAATTAAATAAGTAAAAATACAAATAATAAATAAATAAATAATAAGAATAGAACTATATATATATATATATAATCGTAATATCTTATATGTTATATATATATGAATAAATAAATGAATAAAAACAATACCTAAATAATTATATCAAAAAAAAAAACAACACAAAATAAAAAGAAGGAGAAGGATAAAAAAAAAAGCCATTAGAAGACCAGAGAGCAAGAAGGATAAATCCAAGAAGGAAGGAAAAGACAGTGCTCCAGGGGGAACAACGAAAACTCGAAGGAGAAAGGGGGTGGTGGGGGGGGGGGAAAGGAAAGACTAGGAAGAAAGGGCAGGGATCCAACAGCTACTGATCTTCCAGCCGTCATCTCTATTGAGATTGTTAGGCCTTCTTTTGATCTCAATAGCTTCCCTGAATTTACGATGATGGAAATGAGCAACTTTGGCAATAACCTTGGCCTTCTCTATACAAACCCGATGCTTAGTCTTTTCTGCATGCTCTGCTAACGCAGAAGACTTGGTTCTCCCTTGTCTTATGTCAATTGCATGTTCGATAATCCTCTGATGGATGGAACGCCCTATTTCCCTGATATAGGGGGTCCCACAAGAACAAGGGATCAAGTAGACACCCTTCATGACCTTAGGGTCAACGGGATATCTCATCGATCGAATGGATTTACGAATGGTGTTGATGGGCCTAAAGGTTGAGGGAATATCATACCTCCTAAGGAACTAAACAATCTTAAGGTATGGTCACCAAATTAACTAATCTCCTTTAAATTATTAAAATGGTTTGTTGACTTTGATCCCTAAGTCAAAATTAGTCGTTGGCCAAGTCAGCTGTTGGAGGCTCTGCACAGACTATTTAACATGCAAAGCTGGATCTATTTTCTTCAACTCGTCCTGACGATGAACCACACTGGTTGGTTCGAAACGCGTTGACAACGATTCTCTTAATGTGATTTACGCCAAAATTTCTTCTGATAAACCATAAATCAATATTTCCAAAGGATGTTTTCAATTTTACTTCTAGTACTTTGGTGGGAATCGTGGTACATTGTTTTGTCATCTGATTATTCTGTTTGAGTATATTCTATCATATTTTTTAAATCCTGAGTCTGTTGAGCAGCGTTGCGAATAATTTTGAGATAAGGTTTTGTATGAAATTTTGTATTAGTTTAAATCCTATTGCGTTAGCTAAAACTATCAATTAAAAATGAGTTTTCTTCATTATGATATAAGATTGTAATTACATCTAATGTTTTTTTGTTGATCAAAATGAATATAAAGCTTCGACGGGAGTTTTGGATCTCCAATTTGTGTTCCATGTGTAGTATTCATTTAATGATGATTATCATGATTAGGATTTAAATCTGGATTGAGTTCTTTCTATTGTGGCTCCATTGGTCGTTGTGTATGATTATATTAATGTATAAAGAATGGATTGGGATTTTACTATTTCTTGTTAGATGTATTTTATACGTAATGATTAAAAATAAATTGTAGGATAAGCATATCTACTAAGATATAGTTCTCTTAACTCTCTACTTTATTCTCATAATTACATTATTTTATTACTTCATATCCACTTTAAATAATCAAGTCAAATTCCAAAGAAAAATAAATAATTTGTTACCTATTCTTACTTTATTCATCACAACTTTATCATTTAGTAATTATGCCCAAGTCTAAATCGGTGGGTCTCTTTTCCAATACAATTATAAGTTAAACACTTCCATTTTGGCCCCAGTTGTGTGGAATGGTGAAACTTATCCTTTTACCAGCATACATGTTTTAGGTATGTACATGTTTTTCTTGCACACAGACTTTAGCTACACACGTAGCTTGCTTTCATGGTCTTTAACTCTGCATACACCTTACCTATGCATATGCCTTATTCCACATATCTCTTACTTTAACTAGTTTTAGAGTTAGTAAAAATTTTCAAGCGAGGAGACTTATAACATAGGCCTATACACATTACCAAATTAGGGAGACTTTCATTGTTGGATTTATTCTTAGTTTTAATATAAATACCATTAGAAATATTTTTGATTGGAATGTGCCAAATTTAATAAATTCTTTCAGTTAAACAATTAATGTGAATTTAAGCTCAATTGAATACTTTCATCTCTATGATTTCCTTCCACATATCAAATCCATAATATGTGTTAACTTCTTCCAATATATAGGTGTAAGACCAAACCAAGTAAAATAAAACAAAAAATATTTTGGCTTGGAGAAAGATTCAAATGATACTTACTCTTTATATAAATACCACTAGAATATTTTCTAACTAGAATGTATCTAATTTAATAAATTCTTCCAATTAAATAATTAATGTGAATTTAAACTGAATTCGCTACTTTCAACTATATGTTTGTGTTGCATGCATCAAAATCATAATATGTGTTAATTACTTCTCATATATTAGGTGTAAGAAAAAATAAAGTAAAAGAAAACAAAACATATTCTGGCTTGCGGAGGATTCAAATGATACTTACCCTTTTACCTCCACACATGCATTTCCTACACACATACTTTACTTTTGCATGGAAATTATATTTCCACACGCCTTCCTTTTTCATAGTCTTTAGCCCCACATATCCCTCTGTCGTATAACACTTCCCCTATCACACAGTCTTTAACTCCACACATCACTTCCCCTTCTGCCTAGATCCCCATTTCCTGCATGTTTACGTGCATTCCCACATCCACATACTTCCTCCATACACTTCAATTTTGCACAATTCTTCTTCCACACAAGTAATACTTTTCACCATCACTTTAGTTCATTTGTCCTTTCTCACATGGTTTCCTACTCAATAATATTAATTGCCTATATGTTGCTTGTTATGATTAAAAATATTTTGTGGTATAATATTTATCATTGTTTGATGGTGTTCAACACCTTATACTCCATGTTTTTCATGCATATGCTATGTTTCTTTTTGCATGATTTTAGCTGCATTAAGTTTATAAAAAAAATTCTAACTAGTTCATTATGTTATGTCGTGTTTTCTAGTGAAATGTAATTTTTTGGATTGTCTCGTTCTTCTATCAAATTTTCAAACCATATTATTGGTTGAACAAATTATATCATTGTTTTATTTCCTCATATTGACCGCCAAAACAAAATTAGAAATCACAATATAAAGAAAGGGAGTAGCTTCTTTGTAACTATTTCTCTTTTTTATAGAGTAACAAGTAATAAGCATATTTATTAAGATCCCATGAAAGAACATTTTTGCATTGGAATATAAGTAAAATTTTAGAAATTTTCTTGGCCACTTTACCTATCTTGGGAACCAAATAGGTTTTGCGAAAATATGTCATTAATATTTCTAATTAACTTTAACAAATATTGGTTGGAATGGTATACAACATCACCTCCTTGTTTATTTATACTTCGCAGGTCAATTTACAAAACTATTATGAATAATACAAAAATAAATATATCAAGTGTTATGGCTTTCATTTAGCCTTCAATGAAAAATCACACCCTTCATTGCATTCATTCTAGCAACAATGGCTTATAAATTAAGCAAAATTCCACAGGGAGTTCACCGAGTAAACCTCTGACATATCAGGTGCATTCGAGACATATTAAACAATACCCTTTATTTGAATACATATTGGAAAATCCCTCTAAAACTCACATTGTTTAACCCCCTACCATTATGAACCCATTACAACTTCCCAATTTAAAAACCCCTACTTTTAATACATATTGTAGGTTTCCATTTTTTCATTAACATTTTTTATACCCCTTTATATTTTTTCATTAACTTTGAACTCCATTTTTTATATTTCCCAATATTAAAACCCTTTACCCCCTATAAATCGCCCAATATATTATGTCAGTTTTTCCTCAATATATATATATCCCGCAATATGAACCCACGTGGTATGATATTGCTTCTCTAGAGAATCCCTTGTGCAAAATTCCAACAATATTGAAAACATAATCACTTACAAGTAAGATGTATACATAATGTCGCCAATTCTATCCATGCGTTGATCCCCTTAGAATGTTCTATATCATTTCATTTTCTCTTACTAACCAGAGTTAGTGTCAATAATTTTTTTTAGATGTGTCTATGTAGATAAATTTGGTTCTATTAATAACTTAATCTAGTCCCTTAGATGCTTTCAAACTGTCCAAGGATCGAGTCAACACATAATTCTAGTAAACTGCTATCTAGATACCCTGACAATAAAATTTTAATGATTCTTTAGAGTATTTTGTAGTTATTACAATTGTAATCAATCAATAACTAGAGAGCATGCACATTCACACACACACACAAATAATTATTTGAGATTAATCCTAAATGAAATAATTCTAATAATTATAGTAATAATGTTTTAAAATAAACCACCATAAGCTAAATTAAGGAATTAACAATAAATTCAATTTCTTATGTTTCAACTAGTGATTAATAATTTCAATTTGAGCATTTGAAATATGCATCAATCTAGGTAAACATAATTCTGATAAATAATAATTTAGAAAATAAAAATTATAATTTCAATATTATAACATTACCAAGCACGAAATGATAGCAACACCAAGTTTTGTGTATTTGACATAGCCTTGCAAGTATTAATTTTTTTAACTATTGTATCTACCTCCTTGTCTAAACATTGCTAACCCATTAATGAACCTACCCTCCTTCTCCTTAGGTACACTACTCCCCCAAACCCCCAAGATGCAATGTGCCTATAGAAAATATGGGAACACTAGAAAAGTGGCACTGATATCTCAAGTTATGAAAGTTCCATTCAATGGTACTTCATTTAGACAAACTAACAATAGATTTCTTAGTAGTCTCTAAAAAATAAATTAGCATTAGGAAAATTGTCCAACAATAGGGTGCAAAGGATTTATTTGTGATAGAAAGCGATTTATTTTATAGAAGGTTTTCTTAGTGCCACTCGGATCCTCATGCAAAAATTAATATTTTATTTAATCCAAACTTTGATTATTTACCCATACAAGTGTCATAATGTTATGAGGATCTCACGAAATTATTTTTCGTATTTTCTTGTAAAAGGGGCTAATTTCCCTTGCCCACACATATTTTCCTACTTTTTCTATTAGTTGTTCCATGATCCCAAATTAGACTCCCAATTTCAGTTCTTAGGGATTTCATCAACTAGATTCAACATGAATGCATCATAATATTGTTTAGAACTATCCCCTACCATTTCTCATCACAATATTAAATGTATATTTTTATGTTTCACTCACATGGAGATTTATTCATGAATGTATATTTTCCCATTTTTAAAGTTGTCCTTTTTATTTTCATGCACACTTCTCTTTTATGATTGTAAATATGTATCTCCCATTTGATTGTCATTATTTTTTTAATTTAGACTTCATTTACCACTCATATTTTAAGGTTTTTGAAATGTTTTAATAATTTATTTTATTATATATCTTTTTCTACATGTGAGTGTGATGGAGGAAATTGTTAACTCCCAGGTCATATTTTATTGTGATACTAATGGTTCTAAGTGTGGAGGACTCTACCTTTATGTACATCACTCAGTAAAGCCTCGCAAGTGACTGAATTTGTGGTCAACCCTCACGTCATTGTGAACTTCAATGAAAGGAAATTTTGACACTTTGACATAAGTGACATTAGAAGTACTAATAGGTGGAAGGAGGGATGTTGTCCCATCCCTCCCATGAAAGTCCAGTGTTCTCATAAACCCCCATCACCCATGTGTGAGTCATTAAACCAAGTGATCTAGGAGGATCTCATTAGAGCAGTTACACAGTTTCAGTTTCGTCGTCAACATTCAATCTGTTATCATCAGCTTCGACAGTGATGTTTATGGTTCAGGTTTTTTAGGTAACGTCTATGGTTTTCATGGTGTTCATTTGATATGGTTTTGTACATGGTTGTTGACATGAGGTTGTCGTCAATTCTGTCAGGATATGTGTTAGGTCCCTATACCTCTAGTGTAACCCCTTATTGTTATTAGTACAACCCCCTTATTATATTGTTGTGCCCATGTAGTCTGCATATTGTCATTATTGTGCCCTTACATTATTATTGTTATGTCAGCTCTAGTTATATTATGACCCCTTAGACTCATATATCTAGAAAGGAGGTCTTGTCATTTTTATCATCCAAGAATTGTTCATTTGTATAATGTAAAGGAGGTTTCCCCCTCGAAGAGGCTTCTTTCTTAGGCATTCATCTATATTTTCTATCTTTTCGTGAGTTGGTTTCATAACATTGGGTATTAGAGCTTTGGATTCTAGGGTTTCGCTACTCCAAATAGGTCATTGTGGAATTTCCCCTATAACTTTGTTTCTGTGATGTTTCAAAAGCCAACAAAAACCTATGTAATCTGAAATCATTTTGAACTTCGGATCTAAATTTCAGAGCTTTCCTTGCTATAATTTTGGGGATATGATCTGAGGAAGTTAGGGTTTTTGAAGACTCCCAAACTACATTCCAAAGAAGTGATCTTGAGAAAATTGTCATAGCTTTTATTCTGAGCATGAGATTGAAATTTAGTAAGAAGTTTCATAAAGAGGATAGCCTATAGTTTTCTATATATATCAGTTTTATGTACTAAGGTCGAACCAGTGACATGTGGAACTTCGTACAAGTTCACTCTACTGAACTAGTCTATAATCAGGTCACCGTGGGAGATTTGGCATAACTCTTTCTTGGAGAATCCAATATTGATCAGACTTGTGGGGTTAGAAAGAGGATGCAAAGGGTGATTGTAGGACATGATTTTAGATATTTGAGATCCATAGTTACAAAGATATAATAGATTCAATATCGAGCTCTTACAAAGTGAAAGAAAAAGGTGTGTAGTGTTTTTTATAAATTTTGCATAAGATTGGTTTGAAAAATTAGTTTGAAGGAATTCAAACGGAATAGTGAAGAATTATTAACATTAATTGATGCCCCTAAGAAAGTAAATGGAAACACCTATTAAGCAACCTGAAAGCTCGAGCATGGCTTGTGAAGAAGAGGAAGAAATGCAACATGATACATCGAAATTATAAGACCAAGTACAACAAATTTCACTCTCACAAAAGGTAACTGAAGCCAGGATGAATGGTGTGGAAGCTAATATGAATGGTGTGCAAGTTAAGATGGATGGTATGGAAGCTAAGATGGATAGAATGGAAGCTAAGATGAATGGCATGGATGCTAAGATGGAAGAATTCAAGATAAATTTGAATAAGTTGCTACAAGAATTGGTTACTAATGGTGAAAAGGTAGTAAAAGAAACTCATGATGCGAACAAAGGAAATGTTAATCATGATTTCATAGACTCTAATGTTGGATTGAAGACACACCATGTTTCAAAAATCAATATGAGGAAGTTTGATGGCAAAGATCCCGGAACATGGATACTACAGAGGGAGCAATTTTTCAATCTCTATAATGTGCAAAACACACAAAAGGTGTGTATTGCAACCTTATTTTTGGAACCAAATCAGTTCGTATGGTATCGATGACTTTGATCTCATATACAAACTGTCAATGGGGAAATTTTTATGGAAAACAATGATAGAAAATTATGAGGATACAAAAAGAAACACCTTTTTTAGCCAATTGATAAATCTCAAACAAAAGGGTTCAATGATGAAGCACATTAAGGAATTCCAAAAATTGAACATAAGGGTAAGAGATATTCCATAGGAGCATAGGATTGATCTATTCATAGGGACTTTAAAGGATAATATCCAACATGAGGTTCCTTTGGGAACCTGATTTATTGGAGAAGACATTCAAGTTAGCATGAAAAATGGAAAGAAAAATTATGGCAACCAGGAAACCTACCACTCGCAACTATAAAGATGGAAGTGTTGTTACCCCTAGTGTTGTTACAGTTGTGATAGTAAATACACTGAAGGTCATAAGTGTGTTGAGAAGAAATTATTCTACATAGATTGCGAAGAGGAGGAAGAAAAGGAACAAGAAATGTCAAAAGAAGAGGATATACTCCAAGAACAAACCCTAGATAAAGAAGAAATGAATCAGACCATCTCTTGTAATGCATTGGTTGGAATTACTACTCCTCAAGCTATCAAGATAAAAGAACATATTAAGAAGAAAAAGGTAATAGTGTTGATTGATTCGGGAAGTACCCATAATTGTATTCATTGTAAGATAGCCAAGTAATTGAATTGCTTCCTATATCCAGCACCAGAGTGTCAAGTGATGGTTGCAAGTGGAGGAACCATAAATTACTCTACAAAGTGCCATAATATCAAGCTATCCATGGGCGAATATGTATTGAATAGCCCAATGCTTTCCATTCAAATGCTTGGTGCTAATGTTATACTGGGTGTCCAATGGATACAATCCTTAGGTACAATAGCTTTTAATATTCAAGAGCTTTTCATGAAATTTTGTGTAGAAGGAAAGGAAGATGAGTTAAGGGGTATTGTAGGGAAACCAGGAAATCTAATTAGCTATAACGATATGACAAAGCTTCTAAATAAGGAAAAATGAGGCATAATTGCACAATTATGTTCGCTAGAGGTTCCCACATCGAAATCATCTATTTTTCTAGATATCCAAAAATTCTTGGAAAATCATTCCAAGGTATTTGAGACCCCCAAAGGCCTCCCACCTATTTGTGATCATGATCATCCTATTCATTTGATTCAAGGAAGTGTTCCTCCAAACATCAAGCCGTACAGATATCCCTATGCCCAAAAGAGTGAAATTGCACTTATGGTTGTAGAAATGCTAGAGGCTGGTATAATTCAACCTAATCAAAGTTCTTTATTTTCTCTAGTAGCATTGGTGCAAAAGAAGGACAGATCATGGTGCATGTGTCCAAATTATAGGAAGCTCAACAAGCTCACTATTAAAGATAAATTTCACATTCCTGTCATTGATGAATTATTGGATGAATTGCATGGATCAATT
Organism: Pinus taeda; assembly: GCA_000404065.3. NCBI lineage: Eukaryota > Viridiplantae > Streptophyta > Pinopsida > Pinales > Pinaceae > Pinus > Pinus taeda. The sequence goes on from APFE030246418.1 coordinate 84,940, forward strand.
TACTTTACCAAGTTGGATCTTCATTCAGGATATCATCAAATCAGAACGAAGACTGAAGACAGTTCGAAAACAAAATTTAGAAATCATGAGGATGATTATGAATTTTTGGTCATGACTTTTGGCCTTACCAATGCACCTTCTTTTTTTTTTTCCAAAGAAAAAAACGGTAACTTTTTATTAAAAAATAATGAAAAGTTACATTAAGCTGCCTCAAGGGCTCACGTGCTTTCGCACCCGACGCACCGTTAGCGGACTAACGTGCTCAAAGAAAAAGAGAGAGAGAAAAGAAGAAGAGGAAGGAGGAGAAAGGGCAGAAAAGACTGAATTTCGGCAATGAGCAGAGCACATGCTTCAGGTTTTTCTCCCCTTTTTCTTTTCGACCTTACGCCATTCTCCTTGAGAGGGCTCGATCGATGCAATGACTATCTGTGTTTCTGTATTCTGAAAGCCAGTTTCTTTGTCTGAATCTGAAGTGTCTGAGAGATGGTGTCGTTTGTTGCCTCCCGTGCTAGGAGCCATACTGGACTTTTCTGCCTTGTTGTCTAATGGGGTTTCATTCTGATTCTCCATTTCTTGAGGTATCTCTGTTTTCTCTACAGGGTTCTCTTCCTCTGCTTCTTCTGATTCTTCATCCTCTGAATCTGGGGGAGAAAAATGCCATCCTTTTTTCTGCTTCCCTTTCTGCTTTTTTTTATTCTTGGCTTCTGGACATGTACTTTGTAAGTGTCCTGTCTGCCTACAAAGCCTGCATCTAAAGGCGGTGTTTTCATAATCTAGTACCTGTAGCCAGTTCTGTTGTTTGTAGACCAGCCTGATGTTGTCCGGCAACCCTTTACTTAGATCTACTTCCAGACAGATCCGTGCGAAAGTGTAGATCCTTTCATCGATCCTTTCCAGATCTGTTTTGACATATTTCCCTATGCTGTTCCCTATACCTTCCAGCACTCGTTCATGCCAAAAGTGCAGTGGAAGATTGTATAGTCTAACCCAAACTGGCATTTTAGTTACAGTCATTTTATTTGGATCAAAATCTGGGAACCATGGGGTCACAAACAGCCCCGATGTTCCCCAGAACCATGGCCCAGAACTTATGACTGTATCTCTGGCTTCCATGGATGTAAATTTTACTATAAAGAAGCCTTTTGAACACAGATGGATATCACATTCCATGGTCCAACTGGTGAAGATCCAATGGAATAAATCCAAAGGTTTTGGCCAGTAACTATTGAAACGGCAGATTAGAGCTTGTGTTTCATAGTCCTTGACGACATCATCGATCCCTGATGTATCTAGGTTTAAAGCAGGGGTTTCTTCTGATTGATCAACTATATATGGTCTAGGCAAAGATCCGCTGGGGCCTGGAGAGGGCCCTGAATTCCTGCTGCCCGAGTGGTCCCTGGATTCCTGTTGCCCTGTAATATGTTTTTGTAGGATCCCTTTGGTTGGTGTTGGGCTGCAGCTTTATTCCCTTTGTCTCCCCCTGATGTGCTTGTCTGTCCCTGATGTAGAGTCCCCCCTCTTAATCTGAGATTTACTGTAATGATTGAACCTGGTCCAATCTCATAGCTCTCCAGCGATCTACCGTCCTGAAGGGACTGCCTTCCATTGACCAGATGCTGGGCCTGAACTGGGAATCCCATTTCTGCTCTTATCTGTTGTTTCAGATGCATGGAAGTGTCTCCTGCATGTACCCAAACTAATCGAGTTTTCCCCTGTGGGGGATTAATCATAATCTGAAAACAAAGTTTTGTTACCTGTTCTGGTTGATGGCATAGTTTTCGATCTGACTCCGTTTTGGATCGTTTTCCTTTTTGCAAAGTTAAATCTGCATAAACTCTGCCCGATCTAGGGTTACTGGCTTCGTTCTTCCGCCATGGATCATTCTGTAGTCCCAGATCTAGCCGCCTGTTTCTCTGTTTGGGGCACAGAACAGGTAGATCCGACCTGGATCTGCTGAATTTTGGCCATGCATGAAAGAAAAGGGACAGATCTGCAACAGAGAGATCCCCAACTTTGCATGCTGAGATCGTGAGAAGAGGGGCTATGTTGGCGCGCTCGACAGAGCCCAAACCTGACGAAATCCCACCTCCTAAGAAGCTTATGAACCCAAAGTCGATTTTTATATGCAGGTCTCTGTTCTCAAGCCATTTGGCAAACTTCGATTCCCGATCTGCCATTGTCATCTTCGGCCCAATACCCAGGCAATGACATGAGCGAGGGTATTCTGCATTTCCAGAGAAAACTGTTGTTTTCCATTCGAAAGGCGGAGAAGCCAAGACCGAGCCGGAACTTCGAAAAGCGACAGAGCGCTCCTGTTCCTCGCGTCTGAAGCTGGACCAACGAGGTGCAAAGGTTGTGGCCAACCCTGCAACGGCTCCGCTGACGACTACAAAACCTGAGGTTCCATAACCAGGGCATGGGCAAGCTTCAACGGCGGCCATCTCTTCTCCTAGGGTTTTTTCGCAGCTCACCAATGCACCTTCTACATTTCAAGGTTTGATGAATTCCATTTTCAAACCCTCCCTTAGAAAAATTGTGTTAGTATTTTTTTATGATATACTAATCTACAACGAGTCTTAGAAGGATCATGTTCAACATGTTGACAGGGTGCTCAAACTATTGGAGGAGAAACAATTATATGAAAAAAGCTCCAAATGTTTCTTTGGAGTACAATAGGTGGAATATTTGGGTCATATTATATCTCATGAAGGTGTTAAGGTAGACCCTAGAAAAATTAGAGCCATTAAGGAATGGAAAATCGCCACATCCATAAAGCATCTATGAGGATTTCTCAGGTTGAGAGGGTATTATCGCATGTTTGTTAAGAATTATAGAAGAATAGTAGAACCTCTAACGAAATTATTGAAGAAAGATGCATTTTCAGGGACTCTAGAAGCAACAAAGGCCTTTGAACATATTAAAGAGGTAATGTGCCAAGCACCAGTCTTAGCTACGCTGAACTTCACAAAAACCTTTATTGTGGAATATGATGCTTTAGGAAATGGAATTGGTGTTGTTTTAATGCAAGGTGAAAGACCCATTTCTTTCAAAAGTCGTCCAATCAAAGGAAAGTATTTAAACAAAGCTATTTATGAGAAGGAAATGTTGGCAATACTACATGCACTTAAGAAATGGCGACCCTACGTAATGGGAAGACACTTCAAGGTAAAAACAGATCATGATAGTCTTAAATACTTTTTAGAACAAATATTATCCTCTGAAGAGTAACAAAAATGAGTCACAAATATGTTGGGTTATGACTTTGAAATCATATAGAAAAAAGGGAAGAAAAATGATGTTGCAAATGCACTCTTAGAAAAGGATGAGGATGTGGAAGCATTAGTTTGTCCTATTTCTATTATCCAACCATATTGGATAAATGAAGCAAGGGATGAATCGAAGAAGGATGAAGAAGTGTGGCCACTCATTCAAAAGTTGAATAAGGTCCCAGTTCAAACAATATTGCAAAAACTTGACAAGGAAGGAAAAATCATATTGGAACATGGAGGAGTCACAGTACCAAGAACCCAAAAGCTACGAAATCGATCAATTTAGAGTATCTCATTAAGTGAAAGAACTTATCCACTAAGGATTCCACATGGGAGGACAAGAATTTTATACAGAAGCATCAAGAACTACTCAAGTGTCGAGGGCAACATTTTTTGAAGGAGAGGGGCGTGTTAGGTCCCTATACTACTATCGTAACCCCTTATTGTTATTAGTACAACCCCCTTATTATATTGTTGTGCCCATGTAGTCCCCATATTGTTATTATTGTGCCCCATAGAAGCCCCCTATTGTGATTATTGTGCCCTTATATTATTATTGTTATGTCGGCTCTGATTATATTATGACTCCTTAGACTCCTATATATAGAAAGGAGGTCTTGTCATTTGTATCATCCAGGAATTGTTCATTTGTGTAATGTAAAGGATGTTTCCCCCTCGAAGAGGCTTATTTTTAAGGTGTTCATCTATCTTTTCTATCTTTTTGTGAGCTAGTTTCATAATAATATGGTCGTCGATGTGGGTTGATCATTCACCTTGTAGAGTTTGGGTGTTGACAAAGGTTTGTCATCGTGTGTGGTATGAATGTCACTTTGTCACAAATCATTGTAATTTTTATTTATTTATTTATTTATTTTATGTAAAGAATAAACCTCTCCCTAAAACGCTATGGTAAAATACCATGTATCAAAACCCTAATTAAGACCTAAAACCCTAAAAATGCATCTAAAACTCTCAAACCATGCATCAAAATACCTAAAACCTATGCTAAGACATAAACCCTAACCTTATTCCAACACTCTGTATTAAAACAATTCAAAGAGATACATAAAACCTATGTTTTCACCCTCTTGGCCTATACAAAACATTATAATACATTGAAAAAACCATATGATAGTCCCTAACCATGGGTATAGATCGCGTCAGAACCATGTCATATGAATGATTGTGAATAAACCGTTAGAGTTTGGGCTTGTAAACTTAGAGGTTAATTGTAGCAGAGAATTCATACAATCGTAACATGTGAGTAGAGGGGAATAACCATCGGGTTTTCAAATAGCAGGTGACTACCCACGGAATGGTTCAAACCATGTGCATAGTTTATAACTAGAACCGCCGGAGTTAACTACAATACCATAACCATCAGGGTAAGTTTCACCATCAGCCAAGACCATCGGGAGTGAGTCACATGTGTTGACATGGATGACGTTAGCTGGAACCGTCAGGCTATAACCACAGTTAGTAATGATGTTCACATGCGCTATTATCACTCCTCCACCTGGTCATCGAGCCGCAATGGTTATGATTTCAAAATAAAGTTTATATTTGGGTTTTAGTTAGAGTTTGGTGCAAAACTATTTCTATGACCAAGAAACCTTATCCCTAGGTGTCATTTCATGACAAGACCAAGACCAAACAAACACTGAAGTCAGCTCATTCACTCCTAAACTCAACCTGAGGAGGTTAGAATGTATTTTCAGGGTATAAAAGGATATTTTTCTCATTGAAGTGGGGGGGAGTGCTTTTGAGTTTCATGTGTAGGTTCTAGAGGGATATAGGTTCTTTTGTTTTTAGTGTAACAGGACAATGCGAAGTCGGAATTGGGAACCATGATAGGCATTGGAAATTTGGTTCAGAGAGATATCTTATCATAGTGACCAGAAGTGCTTGTGTGCACATTAAGTTTGGTCAAATTTTTGTGTAATTGACCTCTTCGGTTTCAATCCTAATAAAGCGATCACCCATCTTGAGAGTGGATTTGGAGACGTAGTCCATCAGGGATGAAATCCATAATCAATCTTATTGTATGGTATCATTGTGTATTTTCTGTTCTCACTTCTATTTTGCATGTTACATATGTTTTATCAGCTATCGTAAAGTCTTTCTTCTCAAGTAATTCTCACAATTTCAGCAATTTAAGTTAACATTCATTTCACTGTTGGCATAATCAATTCTAGATTAGTTTTAACATATGATCAATTTAGATCATATAATTTGGTATCAGAGTCGGTTGTGTTTGTAGAATTTTCCATTAAATGTTATCCAGATCAAAGTCGCAATGTGGAGAAGGAATCCTCGAGTAGATTGATCCAAAGATTGGAAAGAGAAGGGTCATTCATAAGTCTACCATGATAAGATCTGATGCAGGTGAAAATACTGAAACTAATATGAGTGATGAACAATTTCAGCAAGCATTATTGAGTATGAAGCAGATGTTGGGAGAACTCTACAAAGAAAAGAAGGTGAGAGATACAGCTTCCTCTTCAAAGCCATCGAAGAAGGACAAAGGTAAAGCCAAGGCTGATAAACCACCTTCACCTCCATCATCTCCATCATCATCACCTTCTTCTTCTTCTTCCAGTGCAGAATTTAAAACATAAAAGAAACCTAAGAAAACATCTCTTTTGAAACTTATGTAAATTTTGAGTTACCTATTTATGATGGTGAAATGAATCTTGAAAAGCTAGGGAACTGGATTAAGCAATTAGAAGTGTATTGTCATATTCAGAACATTTCTGATGATAAAATAAAAATAGTTAGCTACACTTAGAATGGGGGGAATGACTTTAATCTGGTGGGAAAGTAAAACTTAGATAGATGTAAAGTGGAAAGGTAAAGTCATCTCTTCATGGTCTAAGTTTTTAAAAGCTCTTAGGAAAATATTCTATCCTTTAGGATACATGTAGAAAGTTGTTATTGTCTGGAAGAATTTGAGGCATGGTAAAGGGCTGAGCATTCATGAGTTTACTCAGGAGTTCATAAAGAAAGCATTGGTGCTTGGTATATCATTGGATACACATGAAACCTTATTAAAATACATCGGCGGTTTATATTCATATTTGCAGCATACATTAATGATGCTTAATCCTAATGATTTTGATGAAGTGTGTGTTTAGGCCATACATATTGAATCAGGTGGCAAGCCATTGAAATTTTTATTGCAGTCATCCGAAGAGTTGGAAATCAAAGATTCCAATGATAGTAAAGGGAAGAACAATTCTAAGAGAAAGAAATCAGTGATAGCTCAGAAGGAAATACCTACTTGTTCTCATTTCCAAAGAATCAGTCATGATGAATCTAAGTGTTGGAAACTTCATCCAGAACTTAAGCCCAAAATGTTCCTTAAGTAGAAAGATGAAAATAAGGCAATTGCAACAATCCAGCAAGATCTAGGTTCAGTTTCAGGTGATGAAAGGAGGATAACTGCTATGGTTACGATAGCTAAAACTTCTGACACTAGTTCAAGTTCGAATACTATTACATTTTCATCAAACATAAATCCTTCAAATGAGGATAAATGAGATGACTTATTCAACATAAGGATAACTTCTAAGCACACAAAGATAGACACAATGTTTGACAGTGGATCACAGGCCAATCTAATATCTGAATATTTAGTTAATAATTTGGGTTTGGAGACATGGAATCATCGAGGACCTTACCCATTAGGATGGCTAACTAAATCAACACAGATAAAAGCCACCAAATAGTGTCAATTAAGATTTTCCATTACAGCTAATTACATTGATGAAGGTGAATTAGACGTGGTTCTAGTAGACATATGTGGAGTTATCTTAGGAAGTCCTTATCTTTATGATTGTGATGCAATATTTTATAGAAGAGAGCACACATATCACCTTAAGAAAGATGGGGTTCAATTTATTGTCAGGGAACATCAAAATAAAAATCACTTGAATTTAGTTGTTTCTAATCAGATGAAGCGATTAATAAGTTAAAATAAAATATTTGTAATCATGTGTGTAAAGGACCAACATAAGAATCAACGTGATGTTTATTCAGGTTATGAGTCTCAGCTTAAAGATAGTTTGATCAAAGAGGTAGAAACTTTTCCAGTTCTATTTAAAACCAAACATCGAACTCATAAGTAGGGAATACAACATGAATTACAATTGATGCCTAAAGCTCCTCACCCTAATGTTAGAATGAATCAATTCAGTCCAAGTTTGGAAATTAACAGTTACATGGATGCAGGTCAATGTTGGGGAAATTCAATGTTAAATTTATCTTATATTGTGTCACCATTTCATTTTTTGAATAGTTTGGAAGCCTCTTTTCAAGTGGAGAGGAAGCCTATTTGTTTTCATATCAAATCCTTTTCTAAAGTAGTGCCAAGGTATCCAAAACAACTAAGGGAAACTTATGCATCAAGGGAAAGTGATAATCAATGGAAACATAATTTAATAAATAAAGAAATAGTGATTCAAACAAATCAGTAGCCACTTCAATACTTTCAAAGTCAAACTAAGTTGCAACACTCTTCACATTATAGTTTGATGAGTTTATTGCAGCAGGTTCACTTAGTAGACATGAATAAGGAAAGTGTAGTTGGATTGATGTCAAGAATATATTTGATTGTCTTTGTTATTCTGAAATATAGTTTGTTAATACATGTCAGAAGTATTGAACAATATCCTATAGAGATTGTTTTCAAATATGCTTATGAATCACTAACTCATGGTATTTCATGGAAAGAAGGCAATTGCCATGTTCATAACAGGTTGTTTCACCATTGTCGCAAGTTGTTCATACTATATATGGATGGAATAGGTCACCAATTCAAAATGTGCCATGGTGAGCATCATCAGGGTCATCACTTTCAGGTGGTTGATCGAATGAATTGGTATATCATCAGGGAAAGGTGGAGAGTGAGGGAGCTCTACCCTCATCGACTATCTGTTTAGTCAAACTTTTGTTGTCCAAAAGCTTTCAAATGGAGAGGATTGATCCAAGAGGATATCATTAGATCAATTACATAATTTTAGTTTTGTTGTTAGCATTTAGTCTTGTATAGTTAGCTTTGACAGTGATGTTTATGGTTCAAGTTGTTCAGGTAGTTTCTATGGTTTCCATGGTGTTCAATTGATATGGTTTTTTACTAGGTTGTTGACATGAGGTTGTCGTCAATTCCGCCAGGATATGCTTATCAACGTGGGTTGATCATTCACCTTGCAGAGTTTGGGTGTCGACAAAGGTTTGTCATCCAGTGGGGTATGAATGTCACTTTGTGACAAATGGTTGTAAATAGTTTTCTTTTATGTAAAGACTAAACCTACCCCTAAAAAGATATGGTGAAACACCATGTATCAAAACCCTAACTAAGACCTAAAACCCTAAAAAATATATCTAAAAACCTTAAACCATGCATCAAAATACGTAAAACATAAACTAAGACCTAAACCCTAACCTTATTCGAACACTATGTATTAAAACAATTCAAAAAAATACATAAAACCTACGTTTGCACCCTCTTGGCCTATACAAAACATTATAATACATTGCAAAAACCATATGACAGTCCCTAACCACAAGGATATACTGCGTCAGAACCATGTCATATGAGCAGTTGTGAATAAATTATTCGAGTCCAGGCTTGTAAACATTAGAGGCTAACCACAACGTTGAAGTCACACAACCGTAACATGTGAGTAGAGGGGAATAACCATCAAGTTTTCAAAAAGTTGGTGACCGTGTGGAGAATTATTCAAACCATGTGAACAGTCCCTAATCAAAACCTCAGAGTTAACCACAATACCATAACCAATGGGGGTAAGCCCCCCCTGTCAGCTAAGACCGTCGGGAGTAAGTCACATGTGTTGACATGGTTGACTATTAGTCGGAACCACTAGGCTATAACCACGGGGTAGTAACATTGTTCACATGCTCTTTTAGTGCTCCTCCGCCTGGTCAGGAAGACACCAATGGTTATGATTTTAATATAAAGTTTATATTTGGGTTTTAGTTATAGTTTGGTGCAAAACTAATTCTATGACCAAGCAACCTTATCCCTCGGTGTCATTTCATGACAATACCGAAACCAAACAAACCTTGTCATCAGCTCTTTCACTCCTAAACTCAGCCTAAAGAATGTATTTGTAGGGTTTAAAAGGATGTTTTTCTCATTGAAGTGAAGGGGAGTGGTTTTAAGTTTCATGTGCAGGTTCTGGAGGGATATAGACTTTATTGTTTTCAGTGTAACAGGAGCATTTGAAGTCAGAATTGGGAACCATGATAGGCATTGGAAATTTGGTTCAAAGAGATATCTTATGACAGTGATGATATCTGTGTAATCGACCTCTTTGGTTTCAATCCTAATAAAGTGGTCGCCTATCTTGAAAGTGGACTCAAAGACATAGTCCACCAGGGACGAACTCCATAATAAATATTATTGTCTAGTATCACTGTGTATTTTCTTTTCTCACTTTTTTTTTTCATCTTACTTATGTTTTATCAGCTGTCGTGAAGTCTTTCTTCTCAAGTAGTTCTCACAATTTCAGCACTTTAAGTTAACATTCATTTCACTGTTGGCATAATCAATTCTACATCAGTTTTAACATATGATCAATTCAGATCACCAAGCTCCTAAATTTAGCCCATAAAAACTAACATGTCATCAAAAATCATAACATCATATAAGATTCCCAAATTAAATTCTAATATTAGTGATACTCAAATGACACAAACTAGGAATTTTTGACTCATCACATGCATGTGTACCAACTGGTGGGCTCTAGTATTACAACAAGAATGTTGCAACTCCTGGTGCTTCCTTCTTTACTTTTATCAACCCAGTAGTTCGTAACAAACTTGGAAGCGACTGTGTTGTATGCACAACTACTAGCTCTTACTACAGGCTGCCACTTGATCAACTAGCGCAACTTCGCTAGGAGCTTAAGCCAACTTCTATGAGTTTTCAGAAGAAGTTTTAACTATGATGAAAGGAAGCTACCTCTACAGGAGCCATTCTACTTGCAGAAAGAGAACGAGAACTGGAATGGAACACAAATCCTAGCAAACCCTAGCAAACACTAGTTTACCCACTAACCCTACTTGTGCAAGAAAGGAGGTGGAAACTACTGAAATGGGTGCCATTGACTACTGAAAAGGTAAATTGCATTTATTCAAGCTAATTCTAAAGAGAAATAAGAAGAAATCATATTTTTTTACTTTTGAGTATTTTTATGTGGAATTATTATGCTTATGATTTGACTGGTTGTGATTATGCAGAGGTTTGGTGGCAAAGTAAGATTGAGTTGGCTTTTGTAGATGGTGAGGAAGGTGTCGAGAGGTCGTAAGAAGCCCCTAGTACCCTTTTGAAGATTTCCATTGCAATCAAACTTCTAAAAATCACTCACATGAAGTTCTATAGGAGGCTGTAGGGGATCTACAAGAGGTTCTACAAGAGGATCTACAGGAGGAGGCCGAAAGTGGTTTTTGGGGGTTTGAAGGTGGAAAAATGATGGGAAAGGGGAAATGAAGGCTAGATGAAGGTGTTGAGGGGTCTATAACTTGTCAAGGAATATTAGGGACGAAGGAGATGGCTGAATTTGTTCAAATGGTAAGAAAACAACTTTATGGAAAAACAATGCAGAAATTAGGGCAGATTGGCGAAATGTGGCTAAAGAGCTGGGGGATCTATGAGAGGTGAGCTGGTGATGGTTGTTTTATGGAGGAATGATGATCAGGAATGTCCTACAAGAGATTTGCACACTTACTTCTCAAAACTAACCAAAGCAAGAACCAAAAATAGAGTTTTGTCTATCTTAACCTAATTTCTGACCTAAAACCAGAAAAATGTTGAACAATACCTTATGAATAGAAAAGCATGCGAGAAAACTATGGTAAAAGGGCATAAAATTATCTATGCAATTAAATCTAAACCAATATCAACTTTTCTAAATCAAAGTATTACACTAGCAGTTGCATGAAGGAGAAACAATTGTGTTTTTGGTGGCAGCAGTAGTGCCTTGACCTCAGATCATAGTCCTAGGGAGTGAGAAAGGAGATCAAGACTTGTTTTTAGCATTTTTAGATCTTTCTCTGTCACTACAACAACTTACTTAAGCAACTTGAAGCAAAAACAACTATTCTAACCATCAAAAGCAACCTAATCTAATGAAGTAAAATGAGTATATGCAGCAGAAATTAACTCATGAATGGAAACAAAAGCATATAAGTACACAAAGAAGGTGATGGGTAGCTTGGGTTGGGCCCTAACCCAAGAGCTTCAGCCCTCTAGAAAAAATCAATGCTGGCTCAAAATTTCATTCATCTTCATTATCAAAAATAGCAATTACATCACATAAAAATTGTCTCAAAAAGAGCTCGAAAATGAGCTAAGCACAATGCTACACAAAAGTGAAAAAATATACTAAGAACTAGCTAAAATCCAACTAACAAAACTGAGGCCCTAAGCCCCCCTATTTATACAAATGGAGTCTCCAACAAATCTCCTAAAATCAAGGAGCTCAACTTCCCAAAACTACATATAAACAACAGTCCTTCTTTACTTGCTTGGATGACCCTTGGATGCACTAATATGGTTTCTTATGCTCCGAGTTTCTGATGGAGAATTCAAGGTAAGGGTTCATAAATGAAGGGGACACCCTCCTACAAATCCTCTCCCTTGTTCTTCCTCGAATTTGGCTGCCAAATGCTCATTAAACCTTTGATTTTGTCTTCAAGGTCAACATTTGTAAGCTCAACCTGTACAGTGGAAATACTACTTAGGTCAAATAGGTCAAGCTCAACTTTTTCAGAGTTAACCATACCCTCGTCATACTTACCAAGTCCCTCTTTAACCCCAACCTGGTATGGTTCACTCTGGTAACCTAGGTGGAATCCCCATTCCAACTACACATACTATTCTATGATATCATGGGTATCCTCCTCTAGGGGTTGGACTTAACTCGAAATGTTATCAAACTCTACAACAAGACCCTAACTAATAGTTACCATTCATTGCAACCCTACATTTACCTAATTTATCCCAGCTAATGAATAATCCTATTTATTCTTATCCTTTTTGGCTAAAGATTCCCACCAAATTACTAAGTGGCATACTTAAATTTGAAGGAAAATTAGAGGAAGACCCATCCAATCATGTCATGACATATGATATATTTGGTGTGCATCGAATTATTTAATCAATGATTCTATCCAACTATGCCTTTTCCAATGGACTTTAACCAGTTCAGTAAACAAATGGTACATTGAGCTCCCTTGTGCTTCTTTCCATAACTTTAACTCTCTAGCAACAATGTTTTTAACCCATTTCCAGCTACTAATTCATTATGATACTAGTATCAAACTGTTGACTTCCTTAAAAAAAAACCAAAATCAACTCACATTTCTGATCATATCCATGAGCGGAGATGTAAACATCGGTTAGTCAAAGTTTTTTATTCTAGATCAAATTTTAGCGGAATGTTTTACGAATTCATTACTTCCTGTTATTACCAAGGATGTTACCAAGGGAGGTTTCATGATTAAAGAGTAGGTAATTGGTTGTGCCCAGTATTTAGAATTAGTCTCTACTTAATCCAGCATGTTGTACGAAAAAATCCCAAATTTACCCCGTGCAAAAAATGATCAAACACGATCTAATGTCAATAATAATATAATAGGTTCTGTTAGCCAATATTCTAAGGGGAAAACAAAAAATTCTAAAAGTTCTCATACTTTGGTCATACAAGATTCACTTATTCAAATCCTTTCTCCTAAAGCTATTTCTAAAAATAATACCATAGAATCATCCACTGACAAGAGTCAATTGTTCGAATGTAAAAAGAAGGGGAAGGGTAAATCCAAACAAAAATGCTTCTCTGAAAGAGAAACCCACTAAAACTAAATTTGTTGATGAGAAACAAAAACCTAGCTATACTTGCCTTATTTTCAATGCAGATCATTATGCTAGGGAATGCCCACATCGGGCAAAAGTTTCCAAATTCATTTTGGGTTCTCCAAGTCCCGCTATTTTGAAGGATCCATTTCCTTATGAAGGCAATGAAATGGTTTCTCATAACACATCTTCCTCTTCTAGATTGCAAGATATTATGATGATTTCTTTGCAACAAGTTATGGTAGCTACAATATCAAAATATTATAGATCTAAGGGTCATGTAGTCAATGGGAACAAGACTAGTTCATCTCGTCAACCTTCCAGTTTAATTCCTCCTCCTCATTTTAAAGCTTTACACCTCGAGGAACCAAATCTTGACATGATGAATCAACCACCTCCCAAAGGTGTGGTTTGGAAATCAGCTTTTAATCCACATGTTGGGATGCATAGAATTATAACATTGTTGAAGACCTGATTATGTCTCCTTCTGCAATGTCAACTCTTGAGGTGCTGCAAACATGTCCAACACAGTGAAATATATTGTTTTCAACCATTGGAGCTATTGATCCACAATATTCTAATTTAATTATCTTTGATCTTCATAGTCATATACCTAAAATCCCACATCAAATGGCTCTCCAGATTCCAGTTTTTGTCAAAACCACTAGATTAAAGATTTTATCAAAACCAGACAAGTGTTTCATACAGTTGTTGATGAAAGAGATTCTACGTGTATTCTGTCTATTTCTTATTGGAGAGATTTTGGTTCTCCAATGATCAATCAGTCACCTACCACTCTAAAAGCCTTTGATGGAACATTTTTTCTTCCTTATGGAACCCTAAATGATTTTCCCATAGAATTAAAGGGTAAAACACTCGCGATCAAAGTTGAAGTTGTCATTGCTCAACTTGATTACAACCTTTTACTTGGTCTAAGTTGGACCTATGTTATTTCAACAATGGTCACATCTCTTTTCCGAATGATACAATTCCCTCACAAAGGGAAAATTGTTAGAGTAGACTAGATGTCTTAGTACACTTTAGACCCTAACTCTATAGGTAGCATACCTTTTGTCGGAAAAATAAATACTCTTTGTGAAGATGTTGGTGTTGGTTTTCTCAAGGACTCATCACTGATGGGAACCTTTTCTCTCCCTCCGCCTGACTTTCCTTCTACCTTTTCTAAGGTTAACATGATTACATCAAGCACTATGGAATGAGTTGATCCATGGATCATGGCTGAAGAGTCTGAATTGAACTCTTATGGCAATGATATGCCTTTTAGCTCGCTTGAATTAGATTATCAGGTAGTTTAATCTTTTTACGACCCATCATCTTCTAAGATTAATCGAGTGGATATGATCAATGATGATCATTATCCTTTTCCTTGGTTAGGAAAAGCTTCACTTCCTGATCATTTCAATTATACATTTCAAACTGACGAAATTATTATGGAGGTCATGATGTCAAATGAAATTCCATGGAACAATTATCATCATCATTAATATTTTCTACCTGACCCTCGTAAAATCAAATATTATTATTTTACTATGTTTTCACCTCAGATCGTACATTGTCCATAATGTCCCATGTTAGATTTTCAAGCTGAATCCAAAAGGAATTTGGGAAATATATCTACAACAATTTCTATTGACATCTCAATAAAAATATGAATTATTAAAAATATTCACATAAGCGCTTCATGCTCATTTGAGGTGATTCAAACGTATAAAGCTCTATTCAAGAATTCCATGACATTTTTTTCCTAGTCCTATGATGAAATGCTAGGAATTAACTTGAGCATTGTTGTGCACGATATCAAGACTTACCTAGATGAAAAACCTATCAGATAATGATTACATCTAGTGCATTCACAAAAGGCTATTGCAATTAAAGCTAAGGTCAAGAAATTGCTCAAAGCAAGTCTCATATGCCTGGTTCCCTTGACTGATTTCAGTATTATACCTATTAACAAGAAGAAGAGAGCCATTAGAGTATGCATAGATTAGAGGGATATCAATAAGTCTTGTTCGAAGGACAACTATCCTACCCCCTTTATCGATCAAATCAATGGTGATTGTGCTGGAAACGAAATGTTTTCATTTGTGGACATATTTTCTGGCTACAATCAAAACAAACATACTGTCATTCGATAAACATAAAACTACATTCATCTATCCATGGGGGGAATTTTCCTATTGAAAATCCCATTTGATTTGAAGAATGCCAGTGAAACTTTCCAATGGGCTATGTATTATGCATTTCACAATATCAAGCATATTGTGAAACCTTATTTGGATGAATTTCCAGCTCATTCACTAAGACGGGAAGACCATCCAAAGCACTTGAGAGTTATCTTTAGTAGATATTGTCACGAAAAATATGCTTAAATCCACACAAGTGTGCTTTTTCTATGCAATATGGTTGATTGATAGGATTTTTCATTTCAAAGGAAGGCATTCATGTCGATCTGCTCAATGTTGAGTCTATTTTGAATTTTTCTCCTTCCAATCTTTGCCAACTCAAAAGTTTGCAAGGGAGAGAAAAATTTCTAGGTCGATTCATCCAAAACTATGCCGAGTTAATTAATGGTTTTACTTAACTATTGAAAAGGGCATCTCATTTAATTAGCATGAAGTGGCTCAAAAGGAATTTTATGCACTTAAATATGTATTGACCCATACACCATTGTTGCATCCTCCCGATTATCATCGAGACTACTTTTTATACTTAACTTCATCAGATGTCACTATTGGAATGGTTTTAGTTCATGAACATGAATTGAACGAAGAGCATGTATATATTACTTAAGAAGAAATATGACCAAATTTGAAGCAAAATATGCACATGTGGACAAATTGACCTTGGTAACTATCCAGGTTATCCAACAATTTCGTCACTATATTCTATTACACAAAATTACAGTGATTTTACAATTATAATCCCATGGTTTATATTCTTATGATATAATTGATGGGGGGAAATTATTCCAAATGGATAGTATTCCTATAGGAATTCAATTTGGAATTTGTAAAATCCAAATCTAGGAAATCGCTAGTATTTGTTGAATTATTGTTTGACTTTCCCCATACTGAGATGAAAACCATGATAGAGGATTCACTTCTAGAAAAATATCTCTTTTGTATCATTACTTTAGCTCCCTAGTAAGGAGATATCATAATTTATCTTCAAACCCAAACATTTCGTCTAGAAATTAGTCAAATTGATCATCATCATATCAGTACCAATCCCAACAATACAATATTGTTGGCGATACACTTTATTTTCATGGTAACGATTCCATCTTCATACGATGTTTAACTCATGAGGAAGTCGAAAGGGCATTAAATGATTTCCATTCGGGAGCTCATGGTAGTCATATGTCAAGGTTCTCCACTGCACAAAAGATTCTACGCGCAGGGTATTTATGTGTGGAAATGTTTAGTAGCTTTTTACGATTTTTCTACTACTTCCCCTACTTATCTTGTGTTACACTTGATTTGTAGATGTATATGCACCCTCAAACTTAAATTGGCTTTGATGATGGCACTAGTCGTAGTATTAATAATTTATCTTCCACAGTCAAGGTCATTTATTTGCCCACATATGAGTTAGTTTCTATTCATGGGATAT
The DNA here is from genome assembly GCA_000404065.3 of Pinus taeda. Classification (NCBI taxonomy): domain Eukaryota; kingdom Viridiplantae; phylum Streptophyta; class Pinopsida; order Pinales; family Pinaceae; genus Pinus; species Pinus taeda. The sequence goes on from APFE030246418.1 coordinate 101,719, forward strand.
GCCTTGGTCAAACAACAAATAATATTACAGAGTATAGTGCAATGATTGAGCTATTATTTGATGCCATTTCATTTGGCATTCATTGATTGATCGTTGGGTTATATTCGTAACTTATATTATTACGTTTGAATAGTGTATATTCCATTAGAAGTGCTTTGATATTAAGAATGTTTTTGTGACTTCATCTCTTGCAAAGAGAGTTGGATTATATCGAGTATCACCATATTCCTATAAATTTAAACACATTAACTGATGCGTTGACTAATTACGTGTTAAATTAGCATTTTTAAGCCATTTTTACAAGAAATAAATGTAATATTCATCCATATATTGTACAAAAAGTTAAAAAAAAATAAAAAATAACCAGAGTGTGAAGTATTTACCTAGATTTCCCCATTGCATCCTAGTTGAAAATGGCATATCTAGATCCCCTGTGTAATCCATTCCTATGTATGGAAAATATTCAATTATGATGATTTTATTTTCTAGCCACCTAAAGATTCAATTATGATGATGTTATTTTCTAGCCCCCTAAATATTCAATCAGTAGTATATGGGATTGTTGGTCCTTTTCCACCTTCGTGGTGTGCCATCAGTGTGACCCATTTCAAAATGTGAGTGTCACAAGGTCTTCCTCTTTCTATAGCTACCTATGGAGCGAGAAGAAGAATCTTCTCTAGATAAAATGAAATGACAAAGGCACCATACCCAAAGTTTTTGAGTTTTCCTATTTTGACTCTAGTAAGTTTCCCTTTCAAATTGGAAACTACAACCTTTCTCCAATTGAATATAGTAGGTTTCAAAAAATCCAGGATCATTTGCATTTGACCCTGTTTGAGCAAATGAGGAGATGAGGACCACATAGTCATGCAATAGTGAACCCAATATCCTTCAAGGGAAGCCTCACTATGGTTTTGATGTTAATTTTGTCGTGTTTAAGAGCAAATTATTCAGTACAATGTTGTATAAGATAAGTGGCATTTGTTTCACCACCTCGCATATGCCCATATAGAGAAATTTCCACCACATGGAGTGTAAGCCCAGATAATATGTAAATGTCATCAAAATCAATAGGGATCCTATGATCTCCAATTATAAAGAATTCTTCTTGAAAACGCCATTTTCCCACCATCCATTCTAGCAAGTCTAGTTGGGCCTTCATGCCTGAGATAGTGAAAATCTTGTACAGGCCACATTTTGTCAAAGCCCGTATGGTCTTAGGATGGTTTAGAGTGGCTATGTCTTTTTCTTCATGCTCATGCTCTCTCCACTCCATTTCTACAACCTAAAACCTTGCAAATAATCATAGAAGATCATTAGAAAAGATCATGGTTACAATTTGCCAGAAATTTGGGTGTTTTATATTAACATTTTTGTGCCCTTGGTGCTGTGCACAACTGAATGCACAAAAAAATGTGTATGTCCATAGTTCTAGCCTTAGAGACCATGAACATCTCGATTTTTAGTGTAAAAATTTTAGTCAATGTGTGCAGGCCCAATAAGGGTTAACTGTACACATCGAGGATGATTTTTAATTTGCAAACCCTCCCCCAACCAATAAAAGCCATGGTGAAATGCTAAATGAAAACCATGAAAACAAATATCTCAGAGAGGTGATTTACCTGGAGAAGAGGGCTTGTGATTTCGCCCAACGGTTTTCCCAGAAAATGCCTCTAAAGTTCTTGGTGAAAAATGAACTTTGTCATTCTCAAAGGGTAGAAAACACAAATGGTAAAAAGTTTTTACTTTTTTTTGGTTTTATAAGCTTTTAGGCTTATTAAAATATTATTTTTTTCCTATTAGCCTTTAAAATCCAAATTTAGAATTTTTTCACTATGTTTTTGAGTAGCGATATGATTTTTCAGTTCAATTATCAGATCACAGGTTATTTATGAAAAAAAAGATTTTGGAATTGGTTATATTTTTACCACTTTTTTGAACTCGTTAAAACTTACAAAAAATCTAAATTAAGGAGTTCTCTTTCTGCACTTTTCAGACTCCTTAAAAATGAAAATATCGTCGAGCACTTGATTATTCGAACTCGTAAAAGTAGATGAACAGTCATCTATTCAATACAAGTTTACCGCTTTTACGAACTGAATTAGACTATTTACGAAAAAGGTATACATTGACTAATCATGGTCAATAAAGTTCCCTCCACTATTATTTTACCCTTTTTCAGGCTTGAAGGACTCGACTTACGAAAAATGACACTATGGAGTTTACTTATGTTTTTCTTGTGACTCCCTAAAAATGAAAAACACCGAGCTTTACTTTCTTTTCGATCATTAAAATTTTACATTGAAAGAGCTAAATGAGTTTTATTTTCGTGTATTTTAAAACTCTTTAAAGATGAAAACAACATTGATTTACCCCTTCACTGGAGTTGTAAAATTTAAACAGTGTGGGACTCGTTAGGGATGACGGGACTAAACCACTCCTTCCTGGGTTTCGTTAAAAATACTTCAAAGGACTCATCTGAAGGATGAGCTTACAGGACATGCATATGTTATCCTCCTCAAGCTTGTAAAAAATAAAGAGGTACTTTCTAGTAATGGTGGGGAAAAAATGGGAAAGAACCTTTCTTTTTGTTTTATAAAAGGTAGTATGTCACTCTTGAACATGACACTTCATCACTTTTGTGTTTGGGTTGGGAAATCAATTTGCCTCTTAGTTGACCATACCTCATTGAAATTCTTCTGTTGGTTTGGGTTTGTTTTGAGTCAAATTTGGATAGGTCATCATGTCGTATGTTTGATATGTTCAAGATAAGTTCAACCTCAGTAAAATTACTTTGTAAGTCATAGCTTTTAGTTGCATTGACCATCCCTAAGTTAGTCCTGGATTACTCTAAAATGTTGTTATTCGAAACTTGAGATAAGTTTTGTGTCGTAGGCCCTCCTGTAACAGGTCGCTTCCTATTGACTTAAACTCCTTATCTAGAAAGTTGATCTAGAAAACTTCAGTACCTTGGAGCCTGCATGCATTAATGGTAGGTTTCTTGCCTTTGACGAAAGGTTCTCATCATTGAACTTTGATATAATGATTCTATCAGCATTCAACATCAATAGATTAATTCACACTTCATAGATTTTAATGGATGTACCTTGATAGCCATTATCATTATTGGTGCTTTCTCTTACGCTTGTTAATGGTTCACATCATTGACTAGTCATCATGTGGTTTATACCATGTTCAACTACGAGACATTCACTCGCATGGTTAGACTCATACTACGGGCTGAGAGATAGAGATCAAAACCCCGGATTTAGTTTCATCCATCCAGGATGCATGGAGTTATTAATATCAATGATTGTAAATGTAGATCCATTTATGGCTCCATCCATACTATGTCTTCTATTGACATGGATATTCAGATGTATTTTCATACTATTCTTTGATACATTTATACTCTGACTATGGGAATTCCTACCTCAATGATAATTATATATAGCATTGTAACATTTGATTGATTGTTTCATGTCTTCGACTGTAGTCTTTAACCCAAACCTTGGAATGATAAAGTGCTTTAGTCATCATACATCTCTTGTAACTTTTCAGTTTAGGGGGAAATATGTTACATGTCATTTTGTCACGTTATGAAAATGATTGTTAGTTTGGATATTTCACTATCCATAAATGTGTCCCAAAGCATTCCATTGCAAAGTTAGAACCTAAAATATCCCAATGAAGGTGAAATTATTGGATCCCATGGTTCAAAACCCTATTTTTGGCTTCCTGCGTAGTTCCCTAGTCAATCTTTATGCATAAATAGAGAAGTCCATTAGAAACTGTGCATAAATGCACTTTGTGTTACACTGTGTCCTGCACACATGACTTAACGAATGTAAAACTAGAAAGTAAAGCCTAGAAGCATTGTTAGTCATATATATCCCAACTAACAAGCTTTGAATGAGTGCCTATTCAACCCTGATCCCTCCTATCATGGAGCAAATGCCTTTTTTTATAGAACCCCTATCCCACCATTAGTGGATCTCATCCCTTGGAGAATGCATCCCAAACTTCCCATTCTTGGCGTATAAAGCTATCATAGGTCTAAGGGTTGGAGAGGACTGTTGGAAGTAGGCTTATGCTACTGGAATAAGGCTGAAATGATATTCATTCTAGGAGAGGGTTGGACATTGTGGGAGGGGACTCGCAACATCAACGCTTCAAGGTTGTAAGTCTATTCTCCATCTTTATTAATACAAAGGAAACTGTTCTTTCTCTATTATTATTTTATTGTTATAATTTGTAGGATTCCTTGATCACCTACATAGATTTGATTGTATATTGATCCATTTTGGTATATGATTGGGTTAATTATTCAACTTATCTCTTATAATATATATTGCATGCTTTGATGTCGTGTATGTTTCTGTTTATGCAGATCTCCTTCGGGACATCTCGGAAAAGTTGTGGGAAGCGATGGGAATATCTCTAAATAATTGAGGAGAAGTATTTGATTGAAAGATTTGAACAAGACTTCATCAAGTATTTATATTTAAAGGGTAAGTGGATTCTATCATACTATTTGTTTCATTCAATCATAGTTTAGAGAGAGGTAGCAGTTCCTCGTTGTTTCTTACTAGATTTCTCTAAGATCTAGGGAGATCTTTCTTGTACGCAAGAGGGATAAGTCCACATAACACCTAGTAGTTAGAGTAAAATAATATATTATATTTAATATAACCAAAATATTGAAAATTATTTAAGATGCATGGGAAGTAGCTTCCCATCATAGGAATTTAGCATAGAGAATTACATCATTTATTGGCTAGCTTGAAAATGACCTTGATCATGAAAATAATTCTGTAGATAATGACTTATCTAGTTTATTGAAAAGGTTGATTCACTTAATGAAGTATGAAGAAAATGAAAAAATATCCTAGGGTCTAAGCAAATGAAGTAGATCAAAGTCGGATGGAGTGTGAAAATTAGCACGCTAGAGGAGATCATTTCTGAATGTAACAAGATAAATGATAGAATAAGTAATTCCTTTTTAAATGCATTTAAAATTGTTGATGATCTCCATGGCCCACACATGAAAAACAACATTGTGTTAATTTTTAACGATGTGTTAGTAGCTGAATTGGAGAATTTAAAAGAGCCAATAGGAGTAAATTTTGTTAATATAACTTATTTTATTGAGGAGGAATTAGGAAATGGTTAGTGACTTTTGTTAATGTTAATGAAGATCAGTCTGTTGTTGGGATGGGGTCCCCTGGGTCAGTTTTGGGGTTAAGATGACCCAAGTTTTGGTACAATTTTTGTAAATAATATAAAGTCTCTACGATTTGTGGATGTGGAGCACGTAGATAAATAGGTGTCAAAGGGGCTTAGCCCCTTGTTTTGGATATGTTTTGGGTCAGTTTCGAGATTTTGTATGAAAATGCTATAAATAGGTTGGTCTTAGGGAGTTTAAGGATAATAGGGAAAGTGGTGAGAAAGAAGAAGTGTGTAAGAAAGAAGAAGAAAGGCTCTGCAACTGAGTGCACATAGGCCTAGGTAGAGTTCGTAGCTGAGTGTGTGGACCCCTGCAACTATGTGTGCAGGGTAGTTTTGAGTCTGTAACCTTGAATTGAATATCAATAAAGACAGTTTTCTAATAATTCTTGCATATTTATGTTTATCTCTGTTAATGTTATATGCTATTGTTGAATGATGTGTTTTATGATATATTGGTTGAATGTTATGCAATTCTCTAGAATAATTGTCATTGATATACACAATCCATGTTTAAGTATTTTTGTGAAGACTGATGAATTCTCTTATATCTACTAATAACTTAAGTAAATCTGCAGAAACACTAAATTAAAACTACTCTTTGATGTGCGTAAGTAGGCAAATAGACTGTTAGAGATTCACAAGGACTAGTTGTAGAATTTCGCAAAGGTTTGAAGGCTATTTTAACATAGTTTCAGAAACATGCCCTAGGATTTTATTGATCTGCAGGAAGGCATATTTGAGGCATTGGAAGACATCCCACTAGTCTTTGGATGCAAAAACTTTGTTCTTGCATCCCCCCCATACTGCTTCGAGTGAGACTACAAATTACACTATGCAAGTTGTTGCCGAAAGGGACAATAATGTAGGGTTTTGTTAGTTGGCGCAACTAACTTTGAACCTAGGTCAAGACCCCTAAGCCAACAAGTTGTTTTGTTTTTGGGGCAAGGATATGCTTGAAAGATATGTATGATATCACATCATTGGAATCCTACCAAGAAAGAAATTGAAAGTAGTTGAATCGGAAGATTCACAAGTTCTTATCAAAGGAAAATAAGAATCTGTGCTTATTAAAGGAAAAGTGGTTGAATAGATATCTATATACTGAGATACATGAGATATTCTTCTACACTTTTCCCATTTAAATGTATGAGTGGTTAGCTAAATTAACAAACAATCAAGGAAGGTGGAAGATTGATAGTCTTATAATGTGGAGTCCAAAATTAGTGTGATGATTAGAAGCTTCTAAAGACAAGATCGCACGGGTTGTTGGTCATTGGCTCGATCAGATTCTGGTAGGATTTGTTACAGAATTTGCAATTGATATCTTGGTCAACTATAGAGAAGTGGAGTGGTGATTTTTCAAAGGACCACGAGGTAAGTATTGAAGATCATTGAATATTTAGATTAAAATGTTGTTATGTGAAAACTGGGTTATGACATTACCTTGATGTTTGGGGCTACACGAAGTGGACAATTCTTTAGAAATCATGAAGGATCAGGAACGAAGTATAGTCCACTGATTGAACCTCCTTTAAGTGATGGCGATGGGGCGGAATGAACTCCACCGTGAAGCGTTGTTTAGCTAATCAGTCAGGTGATTTCTAGAGTAAATCATCCATCCACTCCATCTCTGCCTCCACCTCCACCACATACACCTTCACCCACATGTCCACCACCACCAACCACATTCAACATGGAAAACGCGATTAAGATACTGATTTTCAAGGGCATAGGGAGTGAAGATACAAAGCAGTTTTGGTGTGTTGCGAATGTTGTTTGCATAGCACAACAACTTATTGATGACAATACAAAGAAGGCCCAATTGGTTACCGCTTTGCAGGATCACATGCTAACTTGTAATATTAAGTATTTTTTTGATAATCCTCTTACAACGCTAGAAAATACTAAGGCATATTTTAAACAAGGAGTTTATTAAGCCTAAGTCTAAGTTAGAGTCAGTAATTGGATTCAAATAAATCATGATGAGGGTTGATGAGATGCCTTGGGATTTAGATCAAAGTTTGAGGTGTTAGATTCAAAATGCTAACATGCAGCTCATGGATAGTGCACATCACGAATGGTTTATAGCTTCGCTTCTACCTCACATGAGAATTTCTCTATCATAATAGAAGATAGCAACACAGACAGAAGCCATGGAAATGGTGATGAGGTTGCATGCATAAACTATTTAGGATACAACCTTGGGGGTATAATAGATCCACTCACAATTAGCAAGCTTACACCTGGAGTTACAGAGTTTGAAGAAAGAAAAGGAGACTAAACCAGAAGTGCATGCGGAAGTCTGGTGTTTGAAGTGCAAGAGTCAGGGGCATGATAAAGACCAATGTCCAGTGTATGCAAATTATATTATAGTAGGGGGGGCCAATTCCCTTGTATCCAGAAGCCCCATCGAGGGCAAGCGTGGGGGCTGCACTATGGTGTGCTATTTGTTAAGTTACTAGGAAACATGTGACAAATAACTTCCATTTGCTTCAAAAGTTCAGTCAAACACTACAACAATTGTTATGTAACTTTCACAAATTGGTGGGCCACGATGAGCACCATTGTGAAAGTTATGAGCTGATGATGGAAAGAACACCTACATACCAGATGCAAGAAGAAACTCATGCTCTAGAGTAGGGTGCAGGAGGAGCACATAGAGGTTATCAGGGATGAGGATGAGGTCAAGGAGGAGGAGGACCTAGTATAGGTCGCAGTGAGATTGTCTACTACAACTGTGGATAGCCAAGGCACTACACATGAGTGTTTTAGAATTAGACACACCTGTCATGTCAATATTGTAGCCATTTTGACCATGATATAGAAGAATGACTATTGTTGATAGCTAAGATGTGGGAGAAGAAAGCACATCCACAACATCCTACGCAAAATCTACAGATGATGAGGGTTGAGCCCCACAAAGAAGACCAGAGCATTAACATTGTGCTAAGAAGTGGAATGACTACTGGTGTTGATAATGGTAAATAGTCTGAAGAAGAGGGATGGGTCTACAAAGTGCTAGAGAAAGAGGCTGGCTTTGATCTAGAGAGTGCTAAGAAAACATTTATGGAAGCTAAGAAGATCTTTGTTGAGGCCTCCACCTTAAGAAGCTAGGACAAGGTACAAGAAACTAGTGCAGTTGCAGAGGTTGATCCCTCTATACTCACTATGTTTTTGGAGACCTACATAAAACTATTTCACAATAGAAAAGTTGTGGAAGGCCTACAGGAGTTAATAAATAAATGCATCGACAAGCGGAAGGTCCCTGATGGACACTGGGTGGTTAGAAAAATTGGAAAACATAAGGCATGAACAAGGCATGAGATGAGGCTCGCCGCACAGATAGGTGATTATGAGATGGACCAGGTCATCTTAGATCGGGGGTTTGGCGCGAATGTTTTTCCAAAAAAAATCATGGGAAAGGATGGGGAGACCTATGCTGCAGTGGTCTCTAATTCAGCTTAGAATGGCAAACCAGTAGAAAATTATCCCCATGGGGATGTTATATGGATTAATAGTTGATATAGAAGGTTTGAGCACGATGGCCTACTTTGAGGTTATAGACATAATCGATGGCAGTAATCCATACCCCATGCTCCTGAGAATTGATTGGGCCATTGATATGAATGGGGTCATCAATTTGAAGAAGAGGAAAATGTCATCTGAAATAAAATCACTCCGGGTTGTAGTACTGTTGGACCCTTTAGAAGGGGCGTGATATATTGAACGGTCTGAAATTATGAAGAAAGTGGTGATGAAATGGATCAAACCTAAAAAATAACAGTGCGAGACTAGGACTGGATTAATCCAATGATAGATGGATGGATTGCATGGGACTGGGAGAGTTCCTACACCTTTGATTCTGACGAAGAGTTGGAGCACTGGCAGAATCGCTTGCATGAAGTGTCTACATTGGAATCCAATATGATGATGAAGTTGCTATGCTATGTTTCATTTGAGGTAAGGAAACTACCCTATTATGATGGTTTAACTAATGTAGATCTATTTTTGGGTGAATTTGAGCACGAAGTCCCTAAGGATCACCGCTTCCAAGAATTAGAGTTAGCACTACGTGCCATGCCTGCACAATGGTGGGGTATACATAAGGACAATTTTGTTGGATGGATTGATTACTGAAGAATGATGATGCTATTGTTTGGGAGTGCTACCACTAGAATGATTGAGAAATATAATGGAAGGGATGACTTGTGTGATTACCTAGCATAATGGACTAAAGCATGGGGGACCGAAACACACCCAATGTTGGTACGTATATTTTTCCATACTTTGGATACAACTCCCATGAACTGGTATCTGGAAATGGATCTCCACATGGCCATCAATCAGCGTCTAAGGTTTCCCCCAACCTTGTTCGCATAGCTGTCAGCTTATGCGGCATTCAAGGCTAATTTCCACAGATTCTATATCCAAGCACAGAAGGATCCAAAGAAGAAATGGCATGAGTTTCCCTATTTAGTTATAGAAACGGATGTGCAGGAGGTTGTAGCAAAATGGCCTACAGAGTGGCATGCCCCTTCAGACTTAGATGTTGGAACAAGTGTGGGCGCAGGAAGTTATATTGCGCAGAATAGAAAGGATGTAGCTAAGAAAGTTGTGCATACGCTCCGAGAGTAGCGAAAGAAGGAAGCTGTTGAAAAGGCTCGCATTGAGCAGGAGCATGTTGTTATGAAGGAGGTAGAAAAAGAACAGCGCAAGTCCCAGAAAGGTGATAAGTCACCTACGCCAGAGACAGAGGAAGAAGAGCTTTCAGGACAAGGCGATGAAGGAGATGAGAGGCAGAGCACCCATTTATCTTGAAAAGACGTGGCAAGGAGTAGAAGGGTGGAACCCAGAAGAAACAAAAATCTAATAGAACACAGGTTGATCCCATGGTGTTGACAGAAAGCGATCTTGATGATATCGGTGATAAAGTCAGGGATACAACAGCTGAAGTGCTATAGCACTTTAAGCAACAATACATGCAAATTCTGAGGAGTGTCCAAAAGGATTTGCAGAAGCTACAAATCCAAACAAGTAGGTACGGGTGGACACCGAACAAGTGACCGTAGATCAAGTGAGCCTAGCACCTAGGACAAGCCAAGTAGTAGAGCTAGTAAGTACTATGGATCTCATAACTATAACATTTCCTGATGGGTCCATTCTCGCAGAGTTCGTCGACGATCGCATTATCTTGAGTACAATGAAGAACATAGGACTAGATATAGCGACACTCCCCAACGGAACCCTCCATGTGTTGCATGTAGGGGTGGCAGATGAATTGAGAACTAGGAAGCAGCATGCCCTTAACCTCATCAATGAATATGAAGTCAAAAATGAACAAATGTTCATTTAAAAGACACAGGCTCTAAAGGAAAAGGAGGCACTTTAGGCACATCATTCATGTCTAAATTCAGTAGTAGCAGAGGCCTGCAAGACAATGCCTAAGCTTCACACCCGGAGGATGCACAACCATAAAACAAAATATGAAAACTAGTCGTTGGTGTGCGTGAGGCAAAAGTGGATGTTTGACATGTCACGTTGGAGTTATACATGAAGATCACAAAGCTGCAGTTAAAGTTGCAACCCACAACTATGCTTGAGGTTTGGAAGCAGTGTGGAGCCGCAATAATAAGAGGCATGTTTTCCTTGGATGCCAGAGTCACTCATTATGTGGCATTAGTTGAGCAAGCTATGGAGCTCGTGACCAATATGCAGGAGGATCCAAACCTGCAGACACTGAACACAAAGGTAAGGGAGATGCATTGGAAATATGATGAACCAAAGCAACCACCCCCTCCTTAAAATTGACAAAGTTCTTTCCCAAGTTACAGGAAGGAAAATAGTTGCTGACATAGGTGGAAGATGCACAGAAGAAGGAGGCCTTGCTAAAAGGCTAGGTTGCAATGTTGGTTCGAGGAGGATTATCAGGTCATGAATTCCATTCACGATAAGCTTAAAGGACTACAATAAACACAACAAATTATTAGGGTAGTTGTAGAAGGAGCAACGATGAAAAAATTGGTCAATGAAGTTCAGCAGGTAGCAACACAGAGCATTGTCGAAGTTGCAGTGATCCAGGTGCAGCTGGGGGATCTTCGCAGTAAGATCACAATGCTAATAGAGTGACTCGAGAGTGAGTCATGCCATTTTTGTTGGGGGCCTGTTGGGATCGGGTCCCCTATGCCAGTTTTGGGATTAAGATAACCAAAGTTTTGGTACATTTTTTTTAAATAATGTAAAGTCTCCACGATTTGTGGATGCAGAGCACGTAGATGCATAGGAGTCAAAGGGGATTAGCCCCTTGTTTTTGATAAGTTTTGGATGGTTTTTATATTCACCCATGGTCCGTGGACCATGGCATTGTATGAAAAAGGATATAAATAGGTGTGTCTTAGGGAGTCTAAGGATAATAAGGGAAGCGGTGAGAAACAAGAAGAGGGTAAGAAAGAAGAAGAAAGGATCTACAACTGAGTGCACAGAGGCCTAGGTAGAGTCTGCAGTTGAGTGTGCGGACCCCTACAGCTGTGTGCGTGGGGTAGTTTTGAGTCTGTAACCTTGAATTGAAGATCAATAAAGACAATTTTCTGATAATTCTTACGTATTTCTATTTATCTCTGTTAATGTTATATGTTGTCGATGAATGATGTGTTTTATGGAATATTTGTTGAATGTTATGTGATTCTCTTCAATAAGTGTCAATGATGTATGCAATGCATGTTTAAGTATTTTCACAAAGACTCTAATGAATTCTCCGATGTTTAGTAATAACTTAAGTAAATCTCCCCGGCCGTGGGTGTTTGATTTAAGGCAACGTACGAGGACGGCGCACCCACTGGGCAAGTGGCAGCGCAGTCCCGCCACTTGTTTGGACATTGGGATGGCATGCAGTCCCCTCACAGTTAAATCTAATGCTGCCATCAACTCCCACCTGCAGTCCACCGTTCACAGCACGATGGAGCTCCTGTTGCTTGCTTCTCCCGCGATTTAGTCACAGATCCTCTGCTGGGTCATGGTAACTGCTCCGGGCGACTCAATGCACCATTATAATAGTTCGCCTCCACTGGCCTGGACAAGAAATTCAGCGTTGTTTCAATTGGGGTCTCGGTCTCTGTTTCATTTGGTGTCTCGGCCTCTGTTTCATTTGGTGTCTCGGCCTCTGTCTCAGTCGAGGTCTTGGCCTTCGTCTCAGTGGGTTTCGGCCTCTATCTCTTGGGGTCTCGGACTCTATCGCAGGCTCACCCACCTTTGCTCTCACCTCCGTTATGGTCGCTCCCTGCATTCTAATTCCTCACCCCTCTGTGCCTCCATCGCCTTGCCTTCTTGGCTCATTGTGCCTTCACTCCCGTGTCACCTTACCTGGGTCTTCAGCATGCCGCGTGAACGGCTCAGACTGGTCAGTAGGAGGGGAGGTTCTTGGGGTGATTCTAGAGGACGAGCTGTCCAACAGCGCTCCTCCAATACCCCGGACCCTTCCTCAGATGAGATGGAATCCCCGACGTACAGGAGAGGTAGGGGAAGAGGTCGAGGGCGGGCTTGTAATGAGGATTGTGCGCACAGCGCTCATACCACCACCCGTTTTCGAATTCCTTGTACTATGGCGAATTCCTCTGTTTTCGTCTTAGTCAAGATTGAGAAGTGTGAGAATACGGCTCAATTCAGAGCCTCTTCAGAGCAAAGGCAGGTCACACCTGTCCAGTGCCAAGGAACCCTGTCTATGGTGAACCCCGGAGCGGTTGCAAGTCAAAGCGAGCTAGCCAAAAATGTAGTCCTTCAGTCGGATTCCAGTGCATCAGAGCAATATGGGTGTAGGATAGTTGAGGAGCAACCTTCAACCTCCATGGACGAATGAACACGCCTTCGCTTCTTTTTTGGTCCTGCAAATGAAATAGGAGTTCGCCTCCTTTGCATTCCACAGTATCCATGCTGGTTTTAGGTCTACGCCAACTTCGCTTGGTGAATTTTGTTATCATCTTATTAATGTTGTCGTCTGGTTTAGTTATGTTCGGGTTTGAGTCTGTTTCAATTCAGTCCATGCTAGGACTCAGCAAGGTTCTACCTCTGTTTGTAATGCATTCTGGGTAGTTTATGGTTTTTTGGGGTTGAGTCAGCTCTCAGGGGTCTTTCGGTAATGCTACCTGGTCAGTTCACGGTTGTTTTTGGACAAGTCAGTTCTCAGGGAAGTTTTGCTCTCCGATGTAAGTCCATTTCTCAATCCATAGTCAGTATGGAGAGAATCTTCGAGGCTTGCCTCGCTGTAACTTTTTTTGTATAATAATAGGAGTAGACTAATTCACAAAAAAAAAAATAACTTAAGTAAATCTGTGCAAAAACTAAATTAGAACTACTCTATGATGTGCATAAGTAGGTGAATAGAATGTTAGGGATCTGTAAGGACTAGCCTTAGAACTTCACGAAGGTCTAAAGGTTGTTCTAATAGAGTTGAAGAAACAAGACCTAGGAGTTTATTGATTTACACAAAGATAGATCTGAGGCACAAGAAGACATCACACTAGTCTTTGGATGCAAAAACTTGGTTCTTGCATCCCCCCATACTGCTTCGGGTGAGGCTGCAACTTTCGCTACGCATTTGTTTCTAAAAGGGCCAGTAGTGTAGGATTTTGTTGGTTGGCACAACTAAATTTGAACCTGTCTTAGGACCCCCTAAGCCAACATCTAGTGTGATTGTACAATTATGGGAGGAGACTCAAGAATTGAGGAGGAGATATTGAACCAAAATATCAAAATGGACATTACGGTTCCTCCAGTGAAATATTACATTAAAAATTGACTAAATAATGCCCTCAAAGAAGTCATCTAGTTATCTTAATGACTTCAATAGTAGTGATAAAAGGTAGTACCCACTTCAACAATCATAGTCCATCATTTCACATTTTTTTTAGTATTGTTTAGTCTTGAAGCATTTGCTTTTGTTGTTTCCAATCTTTGATCATTCAACTTTCATGATTGTGTTATCCATGACTTAAGCCGATCCTTTCCCATAGTTTGTTTTTCCCCTTCGTACCTTATTAACATTACAGTTCATGAGAACTCAATCCTAGTCCCCCCTTGGGAAAATTCATTTACTTTTTTTATTAAGCATTGGTATTTCGATGAGTGCTTTAGGTACCAAACATTATTGTCGATATAAAAAATGTGCAACATTTAATATATAAAGTAATTTCCTTACTTTATGCAACTAACAATTGAAAAATAAGGAAATAAACATGACTTTGTTTTTCATTTTTTCATTTTGAATAGTTTGCTCCTAATAAGTAATATTTTTTCTTCTCTGTATACATATTTTCCATTTCATTTGATCAAAAACTTCATGTATGAATTCCTTTTTGTTCTAGATACCCTATTTACATTACAGTTCATAAGAGCCTAATCCTTGTCCCCCATTTGGATGAATGCATTTAATTTTTTTATTATCTATCTGCACATGTCATCTTAATTTATTGACAAAAATATTATTATTTATTTTTTATATCTAAGTATATTATTTACTTTGATTTTGGGCATCATGGAATATTTGAAACTAGGTTTTACAACTTTCACTTTGGAGTCATTTTCCATTATGAAGTGAACGAAATTTGAGAAAGGAACATGCCAGAATGACATAGTGGTTGATATGGTATGTTGATCTCACAAAAAATTCTTAGCTCCATATCTAAACAATGTCAAGGATAAAATGGTTGACAACCATAAATCAATATTTAAAAAGGATGTTTTCAATTGTAGTTCTAGTACTTTGGTGGGAATCCTGGTATGTTGTTTTGTCATCTGATTACTCTATTTGAGTATATTGTATCCTATTTTTTAAATCCTGAGTCTGTTGAGCTACGTTGCAAATAATTTTGAGATAAGGTTTTGTATGAAATTTTCTATCAGTTTAAATTCCGTTGCGTTAGCTAAAACTATTAATTCAAAATGTGTTTTCTTGGTTATTCTATAAGATTATAATTACATCTAATGTTTTGTTGTTGATCAAAATGAATATAAAGCTTTGACAAGAGTTTTGGATCTCTGATTTTTGTCCCATGTGTAGTATTCATTTAATTATGATTATCATGACTAGGATTTAAATCTTGATTGAGTTATTTCTATTGTGACTCCATTGGTTGTTGTGTATGATTATATTAATGTATAAAGAATGGAGGGGATTTTAATAGTTCTTGTTAAATGTATTTTATACATAATGATTAAAAATAAATTGTAGGATATGCATATCTACTAAGATATAATTCTCTTAACTCTCTACTCTATTCTCATAATTACATTATTTTATTACTTCATATCCACATTAAATAATCAAGTCAAATTCCAAAGAAAAATAAATAATTTGTTACCTATTCTTACTTTATTCATCACAACTTTATCATTTAGAAATTATGCCCAAGTCTGAATCAATGGGTCTCTTTTCCAATACAATTATAAGTTAACTATTTCCATTTTGGCCCTAGTTGTGTGCAACAGTGAAACTTATCCTTTTACCATCATACATGTTCTAGGTATGTACATGTTTTTCTTGCACATAGACTTTAGCTACACACATAGCTTGCTTTCATGGTATTTAACTCTTTATACACCTTACCTATACATATGCCTTATTCCACATATCTCTTACTTTAGCCTGTTTTAGAGTTAGTAAAAATTTTCAAGTGGGGAGACTTATAACATAGGCCTATACACATTAGCAAATTAGGGAGACTTTCATTGTTGGATTTATGCTTAGTTTTAATATAAATACCATTAGAAATATTTTTGATTGGAATGTGCCAAATTTAATAAATTCTTTCAATTAAACAATTAATTTGAATTTAAGCTCAATTGAATACTTTCATCTCTATGATTTTCTTCAACGCATCAAATCCATAATATGTGTTAACTTCTTCCAATATATAGGTGTAAGGCCAAATCAAGTAAAATAAAACCAAAAATATTTTGGCTTGGAGAAGGATTCAACGATACTTACTCTTTATATAAATACCACTAGATTTTTTTCTAACTAGAATGTATCTAATTTAATAAATTCTTTCAATTAAATAATTAATGTGAATTTAAACTGAATTTGCTACTTTCAGCTATATGTCTGTGTTGCATGCATCAAAATTATAATATGTGTTAATTGCTTCTCATATATTAGGTGTAAGAAAAAATAAAGTAAAATAAAACAAAACATATTCTAGCTTGTGGAAGGATTCAAATGATACTTACCCTTTTACCTCCGCACATGCATTTCCTACACACATACTTTAATTTTGCATGGAAATTATATTTCGACACGCCTTCCTTTTGCATAGTCTTTAGCCCCACATATCCCTCTGTCGTATAACACTTCCCCTGTCACACAGTCTTCAACTCCACACATCACTTCCCCTTCTGCCTAGATCCCCATTTCTTGCATGTTTACATGCATTCCCACATCCACACAATTCTTCTATACACTTCAATTTTGCATAGTGCTTCTTCCACACAAGTAATACTTTTCATAATCACTTTAGTTCATTTGTCCTTTCTCAAATGGTTTCCTACTCAATGATATTAACTGCCTATATGCTACTTGTTAGGATTAAAAATATTTTGTGGTATAATATTTATCATCGTTTGATGGTTTTAAACACCTTATAGTTTATGTTTTGTACTCCATGTTTTTCATGCATATGCTTTGTTTCTTTTTGCATGATTTTAGTTACATTAAATTTAGAAAAAATATTCTAACTTGTTCATTGTGTTATGTCGTGTTTTCTAGTGCAATGTAATTTTTTGTATTGTCTCATTCTTCTATCAAATTTTCAAACCGTATTATTGGTTGAACAAATTGTATCATTGTTTTATTTCCTCATATTGACTACCAAAACAAAATTAGAAATCACAATATAAAGGAAGGGAGTAGCTTCTTTGTAACTATTTCTCTTGTTTATAGAGTAACAAGTAATAAGCATATTTATTAAGATCCCATGAAAGAACATTTTTGCATTGCAATATAAGTAAAATTTTAGAAATTTTCTTGGCCACTTTACCTATCTTGGGAAGCAAATAGGTTTTGTGAAAATATGTCATTAATATTTCTAATTAACTTTAACAAATATTGGTTGGAGTGGTATACAACATCACCTCCTTGTTTATTTATACTTCTCGGGTCAATTTACAAAACTATTATGAATAGTAAAAAAATAAATATAGCAAGTGTTATGGCTTTCATTTAGCCTTCAACAAAAAATCACACCCTTCATTGCATTCATTCTAGCAACAATGGCTTGTAAATTAAGGAAAATTCCACAAGGAGTTCACTGAGTAAACCTCTGACATATCACATGCATTTGTGGCATATTAAACAATACCCTTAATTTGAATACATATTGGAAAATCCCTCTAAAACTCACATTGTTTAACCCCCTACCAATATGAACCCATTACAACTTCCCAATTTAAAAACCCATACTTTTAATACATATTATAGGTTTCCATTTTTTCATTAACAATTTTTATACCCATTTATATTTTTTCATTAACTTTGAACTCCACTTTTTATATTTGCCAATATTAAAACCCTTTACCCCTATATATCGCCCAATATATTATGTCATTTTTTCCTCAACATATATATCCCGTAATATGAACCCACATGGTATGATATTGCTTCCCTAGTGAATCCCTTGTGAAAATTCCAACAATATTGAAAACGTAATCAGTTACAAAGAAAATGTATACATAATGTTGCCAACTCTATCCATGCATTGATCCCCTTAGAATGTTTTATATCATTTTATTTTCTCTTACTAACCAGAGTTCGTGTCAACAATTTCTTTTAGATGTGTTTATGTAGATAAGTTTGGTTCTATTAATAACTTAATCTAGTCCCTTAGATGCTTTCAAATTGTCCAAGGATCGAGTCAACCCACATTATAGTAAATTGCTATCTAGATACCCTTCAATAAAATTTGAATGATTCTTTAGGGTGTTTTGTAGTTATTACAATTGTAATCAATCAATAACTAGAGAGCATGCACATTCACACACACACAAATAATTATTTGAGATTAATTCTAATAATTATAGTAATAATGTTTTAAAAGAAACCACCATGGTAAATTAAGGAATTAATAATAAATTCAATTTCTTATGTTTCAAATAGTGATTAATAATTTCAATTTAAACATTTGAAATATGCATCAATATAGGTAAACATAGCTCTGATAAATAATAATTTAGAAAATAAAAATTATAATTTCAATATTATAACATTACCAAGCATGAAATGATAGCAGCACCAAGTTTTGTGTATTTGACATAGCCTTACAAGTATTAATTTTTTTAACTATTGTATCTGCCTCCTTGTCTAACATTTCTAACTCATTAATCAACTTACCTTCCTTCTCCTTAGGTACTCTACTCCCCCAAACCCCCAACATGCAATGGGGCTATACAAAATATGGGAACACTAGAAAAGTGACACTGATATCTCAAGTTATGAAGTTTCCACTCAATGGTACTTCATTTACGCAAACTAATAATAGATTTCTTAGAAGTCTCTAAAAAATAAAGTAGAATTAGGAAACTTGTCCAACAATAGGGTGCAAAGGATTTATTTGTCATAGAAAGTGATTTATTTTATAGAAGGTTTTTTTGGCGCCACTTGGATCCTCATGCAAAAATTAATATTTTATTTAATCCAAAATTTGATTATTTACCCATACAAGTGTCATAATGTTATGAGGATCTCATAAAATTATTTTTTGTATTTTCTTGTAAAAGGGGCTAATTTCCCTTGCCCACACATGTTTTCCTATTTTTTCTATTAGTTGTTCCATGATCCCAAATTAGACTCCCAATTTCAGTTCTTAAGGATTTCATCAACTATATTGAACATGAATGCATCATAATATTGTTTAGAACTATCCCCTACCATTTCTCATTACAATATTAAATGTATATTTTAATGTTTCACTCACATGGAGATTTATTCATGAATTTATATTTTCCCATTTTTAAATTCATCCTTTTTATTTTCATGCACACTTCCCCTTTATAATTGTAAATATGTGTCTCCAATTTGATTGTCACTATTTTTTTTAATTTAGACTTCATTTACCACTCATATTTTAAGGTCTTTGAAATGTTTTAATAATTTATTTTACTATGTATATTTTTCTACATGTGAGTGTGATGGAGGAAATTGTTAACTCCTAGGTCATCCTTTATTGTGATACTAATGGTTCTAAGTATGAAGGACTCTACCTTTATGTACACCTCTCAGTAAAGCCTCGCGAGTGACTAAATTTGTGGTCCACCCTCACATCATTGTGAACTTAAATGAAAGGGAATTTTGACACATTGACACAAGTGACATTAGAAGTACTACTAGGTCAAAGGAGGGATGCTGTCCCATCCCTCCCATGAAAGTCCAATGTTCTCATAAACCCCCCTCACCCATGTGTGAGTCATTAAACCAATTGATCTAGGAGGATCTCATCAGAGTAGTTACACAGCTTCAGTTTCGTCATCAACATTCAGTTAGGTAGCATCAGCTTCAACTGTGATGTTTATGGTTCAGGTTGTTCATGTAATGTCTATGGTTTTCATGGTGTTCAGATGATATGGTTTTGTACATGGTTGTCGACATGAGGTTGTCGTCAATACTGCCAGGATATGTGTTAGGTCCATATACTACTAGTGTAACCCCTTATTGTTATTAGTACAATCCCCTTATTATATTGTTGTGCCCATGTAGTCCCCATATTGTTATTATTATGCCCCATAGAATCCCACTATTGTTATTATTGTGCCCTTAAATTATTATTGTTATGTCAGCTCTAGTTATATTATGACCCCTTAGACTCATATATCTAGAAAGGAGGTCTTGTCATTTGTATCATCCAAGAATTGTTCATTAGTGTAATGTAAAGGAGGTTTCCTCCTTGAAGAGGCTTATTTCTTAGGTGTTCATCTATCTTTTCTATCTTTTCGTGAGCTGGTTTCATAACATTTGGTATCAGAGCTTTGGATTCTAGGGTTTCGTGCTCCAAATATGTCATTGTGGAATTTCCCCTATAACTATGTTTCTGTGATGTTTCAAAAGCCAAGAAAAACCTATTTAATGTGAAATTATTCTTAACTTCGGATCTGAATTTTAGAACTTTCCTTGCTATATTTTTTTGGGATATGCTCTGAGGAAGTTAGGGTTTTTGCAGACTCCCAAAGTACATTCTTAATAGGTGACCTTGAGAAAATCATCATAAATTTTATTCTGAACATGAGATTGAAATTTAGTAAGAAGTTTCATAAAGAGGTCGGCCTGTAGTTTTCTATATGTCAGTTTTAGGTACTAAGGTCGAACCAGTGACATGTGGAACTTCGTACAAGTTCACTCTATTGAACTAGTCTATAATCAGGTCACCGTGGGAGATTTGGCATAACTCTTTCTTGGCGAATCCAATATTGATCAGACTTGTGGGGTTAGAAAGAGGATGCAAAGGGTGATTGTAGGACACAATTTTAGATATTTGAGAACCACAGTTACAAAGATACAATAGATTTAATATCGAGCTATTACAAAGTGAAAGAAAATGGTGTGTAGTTTTTCTTAAATTTTGCATAAGGTTGGTTTGAAAAATTAGTTTGAAGGAATTCAAACGGAATAGTGAAGAATTATTAACATTAATTGATGCCCTTAAGAAAGAAAATGGAAACACCTGGTACACAACCTCAAAGCTCAAGCATGACTCGTGAAGAAGAGGAAGAAATGCAACATGATATATCAAAATTATATGACCAAGTGCAACAAATTTCACTCTCACAAAAGGTAACTGAAGCCAGGATGAATGGTGTGGAAGCTAATATGAATGGTGTGCAAGTTAATATGGATGGTGTGGAAGCTAAGATGGATGGAATGGAAGCTAAGATGAATGGCATGGATGCTAAGATGGACGAATTGAAGATAAATTTGAATAATTTGCTACAAGAAATGGTTACTAATGGTGAAAGGGTAGTAAAAGAAACTCATGATGAAAACAAAGGAAACGTTAGTCATGATTTCATAGACTCTAATGTTGGATTGAAGACACACCATGTTCCAAAAATCAATATGATGAAGTTTGATGGCAACGATCCCGGAACATGGATACTACAAATGGAGCAATTTTTCGATCTCTATAATGTGCAAAACACATAAAAGGTGTGTATTGCAACCTTATATTTGGAAACAAATCAGTTTGTATGGTATCGATGGCTTTTCTCTCGTAAACAAATTGTCACTGGGGAAATTTTTATGGAAGAAATGATAGAACATTATGAGGATACAAAAAGAAACACCTTTTTTAGCCAAGTGATAAATCTCAAACAAAAAGGTTCAATGATGGAGGACATTGAGGAATTCCAAAAATTGAGCATAAGGGTAAGAGATATTCCATAGGAGCATATGATTGATGTTTCCATAGGGAATTTAAAGGATAATATACAACATGAGATTCACCTTTGGGAACCTGATTTATTGGAGAAGGCATTGAGTTTAGAAAGAAAAGTAGAAAGAAAAATTATGACAACCATGAAGCCTACCACTCACAACTATAAAGATGGAAGTGTTGTTGGCCCTAGCCTTCCACAAACTAAAAGGTTGAAACCATAACAATTGGAAGAAAAAGGAGCAAAAGGACATTGTTACAATTGTGATAGCAATACACTAAAGGTCATAAGTGTGCTGAGAATAAATTATTCTACATAGATTGCAAAGAGGAGGAAGAAAAGGAACAAGAAATGTCAAAAGAAGAGGATATACTCCAGGAACAAACCATAGATAAATAAGAAATGAATATGACCATCTCTTGTAATCCATTGGTTGGAATTACTACTCCTCAAGCTATTAAGATAAAAGGACATATCAAGAAGGAAAAGGTAATAGTGTTGATTGATTTGGAAGGTATAGCCAAGGAATTGAATTGCTTCCTATATCCAGCACCAGAGTGTCAAGTGATGGTTGCAAGTGGAGGAACCATAAATTAGTTTGGAAAGTGTCGTAATATCAAGCTATCCATGGGAGAATATTTATTGAATATCCCAATGCTTTCCATTCCAATGGTTGATGCTGATGCTATACTAGGAGTCCAATGGATACAATCCTTGGGTACAATAGCTTTTAATATTCAAGAAATTTTCATGAAATTTTGTGTGGAAGGAAAGGAAGATGAATTAAGGGGTATTGCACTGAAACCAGGAAATATAATTAGCTCTAACAGTATGACAAAGCTTGTAAATAAGGAACAATGAGGCATAATTGCTCAATTATGTTCGCTAGAGGTTCCCACATCGAAATCATCTATTTCTCCAGATATCCAAAAAGTCTTGGAAAGTAATTCCAAGGTATTTGAGACCCCTAAAGGCCTCGCACCTATTCATGATCATGATCATGCTATTCATTTGATTCCAAGAAGTGTTCCTCCAAACATCAGGCTGTATAGATATCCCTATGCCCAAAATAGTGAAATTGAACTTATGGTTACAGAAATGCTAGAGGCTGGTATAGTCAAAGTTCTTTCTCTGCTCTAGTAATATTGGTGCAAAATAAGGATGGATCATGGTGCATGTGTCCAGATTATAGGGAGCTCAACAAGCTCACTATTAAAGATAAATTTCCCATTCCTGTCATTGATGAATTATTGGATGAATTGAATGGATCAATTTACTTTACCAAGTTGGATCTTCATTCAGGATATCATCAAACCAGAATGAAGACTGAAGATAGTCCAAAAACAACATTTAGAAATCATGAGGGTCATTATGAATTTTTGGTCATGCCTTTTGGCCTTACCAATGCACCTTCTACATTTCAATATTTGATGAACTCCATTTTCAAACCCTCCCATAGAAAAATTGTGTTAGTATTTTTTTATGATATACTAATCTACAACAAGTCTTGGAAGGATCATGTTCAACATGTTGACAAGGTTCTCAAACTATAGGAGGAGAAACAAGTATATGCAAAACACTCCAAATGTTTCTTTGGAGTACAAGAGTTGGAATATGTACATCATATTGTATCTCATGAAGCTGTTAAGGTAGACCCTAACAAAATTAAAGCCATTAAGGAATGGAAAATCCCCACATCCATAAAGCATCTATGAGGATTTCTCAGGTTGAGAGGGTATTATCACAAGTTTGTTAAGAATTATAGAATAATAGTAAAACCTCTAACAACATTATTGAAGAAAGATGCATTTTCATGGACTCTAGAAGCAACAAAGGCCTTCGAACATCTTAAAGAGGTAATGTGCCAAGCACCAGCCTTAGCTATGCCGAACTTCACGAAAACCTTTATTGTGGAATGTGATGCTTCAGGAAATGGAATTGGTGTTGTTTCAATGCATGATGAAGGACCCATTTCTTTCAAAAGTCGTCCAATCAAAGGAAAGTATTTAAACAAAGATATTTATGAGAAGGAAATGTTGGCAATACTACATGCACTTAAGAAATGGCAACCCTACCTAATGGGAAGATGCTTCAAGGTAAAAACAGATCATGATAGTCTTAAATAGTTTTTACAACAAAGATTATCCTCTGAAGAGCAACAAAAATGGGTCACAAATATGTTGCGTTATGACTTTGAAATCATATAGAAAAAGGGAAGCAAAATGATGTTACAAATGCACTCTTAGAAAAGGATGAGGATGCGGAAGCATTGGTTTGTCCTATTTCTATTATCCAACCACATTGGATAAATGAAGAAAGAGATGAATGGAAGAAGGATGAAGAAGTGTGGCCACTCATTCAAAAGTTGAATAAGCTCTCAGTTCAAACAATATTGCCAAAACTTGACGAGGAAGGAAAAATCATATTGGAACATGGAGCAGTCACAGTAACAAGAACCCAAAAGCTACGAAATCGATCAATTTAGAGTATCTCATCAAGTGGAAGAACTTACCCACTAAGGATTCCACATGGGAGGACAAGAATTTTATACAGAAGCATCAAGAACTACTCAAGTGTTGAGGACAACATTTTTTGAAGGAGAGGGGCATGTTAGGTCCCTATACTACTATCGTAACCCCTTATTGTTATTAGTACAACCCCCTTATTATATTGTTGTGCCCATGTAGTCCCACTATTGTTATTATTGTGCCCCATAGAAGCCCACTATTGTTATTATTGTGCCCTTACATTATTATTGTTATGTCGGCTCTGATTATATTATGACTCCTTATACTCCTCTATATAGAAAGGAGTTCTTGTCATTTGTATCATCCAGGAATTGTTCATTTGTGTAATGTAAAGGAGGTTTCCCCCTCAAAGAGGCTTATTTCTAAGGTGTTCATCTATCTTTTCTATCTTTTTGTGAGTTGGTTTCATAATAATATGGTTGTCAATGTGGGTTGATCATTCACCTTGTAAGGTTTGGGTGTCGATAAAGGTTTGTCGTCGTGTGGGGTATGAATGTCACTTTGTGACAAATCATTGTAAATTATTATTATTATTATTATTTTATGTAAAGAATAAACCTATCCATAAAAATATATGGTGAAATACCATGTATCAAAACCCTAAATAAGACCTAAAACCCTAAAACTACATCTAAAATCCTCAAACCATGCATCAAAATATCTAAAACCTATGCTAAGACATAAACCCTAACCTTATTCCAACACTGTATTAAAAAAATTCAAAGAAATACATGAAACCTATGTTTTCACCCCCTTGGCCTATACAAAACATTATAATACATTGAAAAAAACATATGACAGTCCCTAACCATGGGTATAGACTGTGTCAAAACTATGTCATATGAGCAATTGTGAATAAACCATTGGAGTCTAGGCTTGTAAACTTTAGAGGCTGACTGTAGTGGAGAAGTCACACAATTGTAACATGTGAGAATAGGGGAATAAGCATCAGGTTTTCAAACAGCAGTTGACCGCCTGAGGAATGGTTCAAAGCTTGTGAATAGTTCATAACCAGAACTGTCGGAGTTAACTGCAATACCATAACCATCAGGGGTAAGCCGCACTGTTAGCCAAGACCGTCAGGAGTGAGTCACATGCATTGACATGGTTGACTGTTAGCTAGAACCGCCGAGCTATAACCACGGGTAGTAACGATGTTCACATGCGTTATTAACACTCCTCTGCCCAATCCGCAAGCCACCAATGGTTATGATTTTAATATAAAGTTTATATTTGGGTTTTAGTTATAGTTTGGTGCAAAACTATTTCTATGACCAAGCAACCTTATCCCTAAGTGTCATTTCATGACAAGACCGAGACCAAACAAACCTTGAAGTCAGCTCATTCACTCCTAAACTCAACCTGAGGAGGTTAAATTATTTTCAAGTTTTAAAGGATGTTTTTCTCATTGAAGTTGGGGGGGGGGGTGGTTTGTTTCATGTGTAGGTTCTGGAGGGATATAGGTTGTTTTGTTTTTAGTGTAACAGGAGAATATGGATCGGAATTGGGAATCGTGATAGGCGTTGGAAATTTGGTTCAGAGAGATATCTTATGATAGTGACCAGAAGTGCTTGTGTGCTCATTAAGTTTGGTCAAATTTCTATGTAATCAACCACTTTGGTTTCAATCCTAATAAGGCGGTCGCCCATCTTGAAAGCAGATTCGGAGACATAGTCCATCAGGGACGAACTCCGTAATCAATCTTGTTGTCTGGTATCATTGTGTATTTTTTGTTCTCACATCTGTTTTGCATCTTACATATGTTTTATCAACTATCGTAAAGTCTTTATTCTAAAGTAATTCTCACAATTTAAGAACTTTAAGTTAACATTCAATTCACTCTTGGAATAATCAAATCTACATTAGTTTTAACATATGATCAATTTAGATCATATAATTTGGTATCAAAGTAGGTTGTGCTTGTAGAATTTTCCATTAAATGTTAACCATATCAAAGTCGCAACGTGGAGAAGGAATCCTCGAGTAGATTGATCCAGAGATTGGAAAGCGAAGGGTCATCCATAAGTCGACCATGACAAGATTTGATGCAAGTGAAATACTAAAACTAAGATGAGTGATAAACAATTTTAGCAAGCATTATTGAGTATGAAGCAGATGTTGGGATAACTCTACAAAGACAAGAAGGTGAGAGATGCAACTTCTTCTTCAAAGCCATCGAAGAAGGACAAAGGTAAAGGCAAGGCTGATAAGCCACCTTCACCTCCATTATCTCCATCATCATCTTCTTCTTCTTCTTCTTCTAGTGCAGAATCTGAAACAAAAAAGAAACCTAAGAAAACATCTCTTTTGAAACTTATGTAAATTTTGAGTTACCTATTTATGATGGCGAAATGAATCCTGAAAAGCTAGATAATTGGATTAAGCAGTTAGAAGTGTATTGTCGTATTCAGAACATTTCTGATGATAAAACAAAAATTTAGTTAGCTACACTTAGAATGGGGGGAACAACGTCAATCTGGTGGGAAAGTAAAACTCAGATAGATGTAAAGTGGAAAGGTCAAGTCATCTCTTCATGGTATAAGTTTTTAAAAGCTCTTAAGAAACAATTCTATCCTTTAGGATACATGTTGCACGCTATTATTGATTGGAAGAATTTGAGGCATGGTAAAGGGCTGATTGTTCAGAAGTTTACTCAGGAGTTCAGAAAGAAAGCATTGGCACTTGGTATATCATTAGATACACATGAAACCTTATTAAAATACATCAGTGGTTTACATTCATATTTCCAGCATACATTATTGATGTTTAATCCTAATGGTTTTGATGAAGTGTGTGTTCAGGCCATACATATTGAATCAGGTGGAAAATTATTGAAATTTTTAATGCAGCCATCCAAAGAGTTGGAAATCAAAGATTCCAATGATAGTAAAGGGAAGAACAATTCGAAGAGAAAGAAATCAGCAATAGCTCAGAAGGAAAGACCTACCTGTTCTCATTGCCAAAGAATCAATCATGATGAATCTAAGTGTTGTAAACTTCATCTAGAACTTAAGCCCAAAAAGTTCCTTAAGGAGAAGGATGAAAATAAGGCAATTGCAGCAATCCAGCAAGACTAGGTTCAGATTCAGGTGATGAAAGGAGGATAACTGCTATGATTACGACAGGTAAAACTTTTGACACTGGTTCAAGTTTGAATACTATTGCATCTTCTTCAAACATAAATCCTTCAAATGAGGATAAAAGATTTGACTTATTCAACATAAGGATAACTTCTAAGCACACAAAGATAGATACAATGTTTGACAATGGATCACAGGTCAATCTAATATCTGAATATTTAGTTAATAATTTGGGTTTGGAGACATGGAATCATCCAAGACCTTACCCATTAAGATGGATAACTAAATCAACTATGATAAAAGTCACCAAACAGTGTCGATTAAGATTTTCCATTATAGCTAATTACATTGATGAAGTTGAATTAGATGTGCTTCTAGTAGATATATGTGGAGTTGCCTTAGGAAGTCCTTATCTTTATGATTGTGATGCAGTCTTTTATAGAAGAGAGCACACATATTGCCTTAAGAAATATGGGGTTTAATTTATTTTCAGGGAACATCAAAATAAAAATCACTTGAATTTAATTGTTTCTAATCATGTGCATAAAGGACCAACATAAGAATCAACATGATGTTTATTCACATTATGAGTCTCAACTTAAAAATAGTTTGATGAAAGAAGTAGAAAAATTTCCAATTCTATTTAAAACCAAAAATAAAACTCATAAGCAGGGAATACAACATGAATTACAATTGATGCCTAAAGCTCCTCACCCTAATGTCAGAATGAATCAATTCAGTCCAAGTTTGGAAATTAATAGTTACAGGGATGCAGGTCAGCATTGGGGAAATTCAGTATTAAATTTATCTTGTATCGTGTTGCCATTTCATTTTTTGAATAGTTTGGAAGCCTCTTTTCAACTGGAGAGGAAGCCTATTTGTTTTCATATCAAAGCCTTTTATAAAGTAATGTCAAAGTATCCAAAACAACTAAGGGAAACTTATGCATCAAGGGAAAGTGATAATCAATGGAAACATCATTTAATAAATAACTAAATAGTGGTTTAAACAAATCAACGGCCACTTCAATACTTTCAAAGTCAAACTAAGTTGCAACACTATTCACATTACAGTTTGATGAGTTTATTGCAGCAAGTTCACTTAGTAAACATGAATCAGGAAAGTATAGTTGGATTGATGTCAAGAATATATTCGATTTTCTTTGTTATTCTGAAATATAGATTGTTAATACATGTCAGAAGTATTGAACAATATCCTATACAGACTATTTTCAAATATGCTTATGAATCACTAACTCATGGTATTTCGTGGAAAGAAGCCAATTGCCATGTTCATAATAGTTTGTTTCACCATTTTCGCAAGTTGTTCATACTGTAGATGGGTGGAACAGGTCACTGACTCAAAATGTGCTATGGTCAGCATCATCAAGGTCATCACTTTCAGGTGGTTGATCAAATGAATTGGTACATCATCAGGGCAAGGTGGAGAGTGAGGGAGCTCTACCCTCATCCACTATCTGTTTAGTCAAAATTTTGTGGTCCAAAAGCTTTCAAGTGGAGAGGATTGATCCAAGAGGATCTCGTCAGATCAGTTACACAGTTTTAGTTTTGTCGTTATCATTCAGTCTGGTATAATTAGCTTCGACAGTGATGTCTATGGTTCAAGTTGTTCAGGTAATGTCTATGGTTTTCATGGTGTTCAGTTGATATGGTTTTGTACCTGGTTGTCGACATGAGGTTGTTGTCAATTCTACCAGGATGTGGTTATGAACGTGGGTTGATCATTCACCTTGCAGAGTTTGGGTGTCGAAAAAGGTTTGTCATCTAGTGCAGTATGAATGTCACTTTGTGACAAATGGTTGTAAATAGTTCTTTTTTATGTAAAGAGTAAACCTAGCCCTAAAAGGCTATGATGAAATACCATGTATCGAAACCCTAAATAAGACCTAAAACCCTAAAATTACATCTAAAAACCTCAAACCATGCATCAAAATACCTAAAACTTCGAGTAAGACCTAAACCCTAACCTTATTCCAACACTATGTATTAAAACAATTCAAAAAAACACATAAAACCTACGTTTTCACCCTCTTGGCCTATACAAAACATTATAATACATTGCAAAAACCATATGACAGTCCCTAACCATGAGAATATTATACGTCAGAACCGTGTCATATGAGCAGTTGTGAATAAATAGTTGGAGTCAGGGCTTGTAAACATTATAGGCTAACTGCAACGTTGAAGTCACAAAACCGTAACATGTGAGTAGAGGGGAATAACTGTGGGGTTTTCAAAAAGCTGGTGACCATGTGGGGAATTATTCAAACCATGTGAATAGTTCCTAATTGAAACCTTGGAGTTAACCGCAATACCATAACTGTTGGGGGTAAGCCACACCATCAGCTAAGATCGTCGGGAGTAAGTCACATGCATTGACATGGCTGACTATTAGCCGGAACCACTAGGCTATAACCATGGGGTAGTAACATCATTCACATGCTCTATTAGTGCTCCTCCACCCAATCAGCAAGACACCAACGCTTATGATTTTAATATAAAGTTTATGTTTGGGTTTTAGTTACAGTTTGGTGCAAAACTAATTCTATGACCAAGAAACCTTATTCCTAGGTGTCATTTCATGACAAGACTGAGACCAAACAAACCATGACGTCAGCTCATTCACTCCTAAACTTAGCCTAAGGAGGTTAGAATGTATTTGCAGGGTTTAAAAGGATGTTTTTCTCATTGAAGTGGGGGGGAGTGGTTTTAAGTTTTATGTGCAGGTTCTGGAGGGATATAAGCTTTTTTGTTTTCACAGGAGCATCTAAAGTCGAAATTTGGAACCATGATAGGCATTGGAAATCTAGCTCAGAGAGATATCTTATGACAGTGACCATAAGTGCCTACGTGCACATTTAGTTTGGTCAAATTTTTGTGTAATCGACCTCTTTGGTTTCAATCCTAATAAAGTGGTCGCCTATCTTGAAAGCGGACTCGGATACGTAGTCCACCAAGGACGAACTCCATAATCAATATTATTGTCTAGTATCAATATGTATTTGTTTTTCTCACTTTTTTTTTGCATCTTACTTATCATTTATCAGTTGTTGTAAAGTCTTTTTTCTCAAGTAGTTCTCACAATTTCAACACTGTAAGTTAACATTCATTTCACTGCTGGAATAATCAATTCTACATCAGTTTTAACATATGATCAATTTAGATCACCAAGCTCCTAAATTTAGCCTATAAAAACTAACATGTCATTGGAAATGATAACATCATATAAGATTCCCAAATTAAATTCTAATATTAGTGATACTCAAATGACCCAACGAGAATTTTTTAACTCGTCACACACATGTGTACCAAGTGGTGGGCTCTATATTGTAGCAATAATGTTGCAACTCCTAGGGCTTCCTTCTTTACTTCTATCAACCAGATAGTTCATATCAAACTTGGAAGCAATGGTACTATATGCACAAGTCCTAGCTCTTACTGTAGACTGTCACTTCATCAGCTTGTGCAAGTTTGCTAGGAGCTTAAGCCAACTTCTATGAGTTCTCAGAAGAATATTTAACTGTGATGAAAGGAAGCTACCTCTATAAGGGCTATTCTATTTAAAGAAAGAGAAGGAAAACTAGAATGAAACACAAACCCTAGCAAACCCTAGCAAACACTGGTTTACCCACTAACCCTACTTGTGTAAGAAAGGAGATGGAAACTACTGAAAAGGGTGCCATTGACTAATAAAAAGGTAAATTGCATTTATTCAAGCTACTTCTAAAGTGAAATGAGAAGAAATGATATTTTTTTACTTTTGAGTATTTTTATGTGGAATTATTATCCTTATGATTTGACTGGTTGTGACTGTGCAGAGGTTTGGTGGCAAAAGAAGATGGAGTTGGCTTTTGCAGATGGTAAGGAAGGTGTGGAGGTTTGATGGTGGAAAAATGATGGGAATGGGGAAATGAAGCCTGGATGGAGGTGTTGAGGGGTCTATAACTTGTCAAGGAAAATCAGGAACGAGGGAGATGGTTGAATTTGTTCAAATGGTAAGAAAACAACTTTATGGAAAAACAATGCAGAAATTAGGGTAGATTAGCAAAATGTGGTGAATGAGCTGGGGTATCTATGAGAGGTGAGCTGGTGATGGCTATTTTATGGAGGAATGATGAGTAGGAATGTCCTACAAGATATCTGCACACTTACTTCTCAAAACTGACCAAAGCAAGAACCAAAAATAGAGTTTTGTCTAGCTTAACCTAATTTCTGACCTAAAACCAGAAAAATGCTAAATAGTACCTTATGAATAGAAAAGAATTTGAGATAACTATGGTAAAAGGGCATAAAATGATCTAATCAATTAAATCTGAACCAATATCAACTTTTCCAAATCAAAGTATTACACTAGAAGTTGCATGAAGGAGAAAAAATTATGTTTTTGGTGGCAACAGTAGTGCCTTGACCTCAGATCATAGTCCCAAGGAGGGAGAAAGGAGATCAAGACCTATTATTAGCTTTTTTGGATCTTTTTCTGTCACTGCAACAACTTACTTAAGCAACTTGAAGCAAAAAAAACTATTCTAACCATCAAAAGCAACCTAATCTAATGAAGTAAAATGAGTATATGGAACAGAAATTAACTCGTGAATGGAAAGAAAAATGTATAAGTACACAAAGGAGGTGTTGCGCAGCTTGGGTTGGGCCCTAACCCAAGAGCTTCAGCCCTCTAGAAAAATTCATTGTTGGCTCAAAACTTCATTCATATTCATTATCAAAAATAGTAGTTACATCACATAAAAACTGTCTCAAAAAGAGCTCGAAAATGAGCTGAGTACAATGCTGCACAAAAGTGTGAAAATATACTAAGAACTGACTAAAATACAACTAACAAAACTGAGGCCCTAAGCCCCCCTATTTATAAAAATGGAGTCTGCAACAGATCTCCTAAAATCAAGGAGCTCAACTTCCCAAAACTGCAGATAAACAACAGTCATTCTTTACTTGCTCGGATGCCCCTTGGATGCACTAATGTGGTTGCTTTTGCTCCGAGTTTCTGATGGAGAATTTAAGTTAAGGGTTCATAAATGAAGGGAACACCCTCCTACAAATGCTCTCCCTTGCTATTCCTCCAATTTGACTGCCAAATGCTCTTTAAACCTTTGATTTTGTCTCAAAATTGACCAAAAATCCGCATAAAGCACACATTAGACTTTTTGGCATAATGCCTAACCTAGTTCACTCTATTAGCATAAATATAATAAAAAAAATGCAATAAACTAATGCGAATGGTGGATTAAGTTGAAATAAGAGGCAAAATGAGCCCATATAGTTACCCATTTCTGGGGCTCATCATCACCCCCTACTAAATGGGTTGCTCATCCTTTGAGCAACTAATTTACCTCTTCATCCTTGATGGCTCTGACAGATTCCCTGACATCCCATGCCTCTGATATGATATCTTCCTCTTTATCATGGAATCCTGCCTTTCTATCCACCTCCTCCCACTATTGTCTTTCTTCTTCCTCTTTTTGCTTGGCTGGAGTACTAAGTGCAACAAGAGTAACTGCTGCTTCTCTTGCTAGTGCCTCAGCGGACATTTCTTCTTGCTATTTTTCTCCCTTTTCTTTTGTTATTTTTCTCCTTTTTCTTTTGTTATTTTTCTCCTTTTTCTTCTGCTGTTTTGCCTATGTCTGCTATCTCTAATGTTTTTTATACTGTCTCTGGTGTTGTTTTCCCCTCTACTTGTTGAGTCTCTCCCTTTCCTGTGGCAGTCTTTTTCTGAGCTGCCTTGGGTTTCTTCTTTTCAGTTCTTGTCCTCTTCCTTTTCTCTACTTTTGATGTTGCTTTCTTCTCTGCTTTAGTTTCAACTATGGGTGTTTCATTTTTCTCCTCTCCTCTCTATTTCTCTCCTTTTTCTTCTTCCAATTGAATATTCTATGCTTCTTCATGGATTTCCTTCTCAAGTTCCTCTTTTTGCTCCTCCTCTTCACTGCCAGATGGACTCAGGTCATCAGTGAGAGTTTTTATGTCGTCTTCTTTAGTCATTTTCCTGAAAATCTCCCAGGCTATAGGGATTGTGTATGTGTGGATGGAATCCTCCACCAGTAATTTAATGAGCCCATGGTGAGCCAGCTAGCCTAGAACCCCTGCATTCAATTTGGTGCTACATTCTATCAAGGATTGGAGGAGAAAATATGGAAGACTGAGTTTTCTAGATGTAGGGAGGTCTAAGCCATATCTTAATTCATGTAATAGTCTGAAATGATAACCATAAATGATGTTGTATCTCCCTTCACAGGAGATATACTTCATGATCTGATAGTTGACTTCACCCCATGGATAAGGTATACTTGTCCTTCTGATCCCATTCTTGTCCTCCACAGTATGTTCATCAGGCTAGAAAAAGGTCTTTTTAGCAACCTGTCCTAGTATTTTTTTTCTTTGCTCAAGGGGAGCCCAAGTGGAAGGCCTGTGATTTTGCTGGTAAATTTGGTGTGAGCTCTATGGTTAGACCACTGAAACTGACTGTAGCATGGGTTTTTGAATGAGGTCTTAAAGACATTAAAAATTCCTTTGTCACTTCCTCATCATACCCATGAATTCTCTCAAAGAAAGGCAGTCAATTTGCCTTGGTAAAGAGGGCTACCACTTCTGTTGTTCATGCAATTTGGTGGAATTCAGAGGCTCGTTTCTCATAAAACCCCCTATCATGATGTTTTAGAGAATGCTGGAAATTCTCAGGTAAGGAAGGCAACAACTTTCAAAATTGGAAATAAAGGAGTAGTTGAGGTTTATATTTCTAGAATTAGAGAGGGAATTATTCGTGTTTCTCTCTTTCACAACAACAATGTGCAATTTTTCCTCCCTTCAAACCTTGTTCTCAACCTGAATTTACTACTCGGGTTTTTTCTTTTCTGAGGAAATCAATATTTTGACAAAACAAAGAGTATAGGAAACAATGCTTTTCTTCTTTCTCACAAAATGAGCAGGCTTCCAAATGAAAATTCACATTTTTCCATAGGCTTGATTTTCTATGGTTGCACCTCTTTTTTTTTTTTTTTTTTTTTTTTTTTTTTTTTACAAAAGAATACGGGGAAGAAAAAAAAAGACAGATTTTTAGTGCAGAGAGTAAAATGGAGACACTGTATATATTTAATAAAAACGAAAGTAGACTTTTGTTTCCACTTTCCGTTCCCTTTTCAGCCCATTACTTTGCTTCAAATCCCACCACGGATATATCACATGCAGAGTGGGTTTCTGAGCCTACCTTTTTCCCGAGCTCAAATTTGGCATAAAATCCTGTTTTTTTCTTCTGCAAGACTGCTCACTGGTCCTCTTATAGAACTGTTACAACTTCTTGTAGAATGAAAATAGCAGAAGGGTTCTGAAAATAGTAGAGAATGACTATTTTGAGGCTCTGAAGGTAGTAGGTAGCTTATTATAGTCGAGAACATGACGATACAAATGAAAGCGAAGGTGGTGAGAGTGTTTCAAGGAGGATTTCTTATGGTTGTTTATGGAGACTTTCGGTGATGGAGGGTGAGCTTCCCAAGTGTACGTTAGCCCCATTTAGACCGTTTCTCCCCATTGCAGCACTACCATGAAAATTTATGCTACCTACCCCTAATCACTTCCACCATTCACGTTGGAGTTTAAAACATCTGCCACTACTAGTTTTTTAGATTCTCATGAGTTGACTGGACACACGTGTAGAGTGAAATCCAGCTGAGCGCTGTTGAACTGGATGAGGGTGGCCAGTTAACTAGCCACTTGTCTAGTTTAATCCCAACCATTCCATTCATTCATGTAGTTTTGAATTATACAGATGCAACAGAGGAACGGGTTTAGACACTTACCTGTAAGTCAAAATGTGCATTTTCTGTGAGGTGCTATGGCTCTTTGGACTGTTGCATGCTTGTATTTCCCTTGCTGAATGCTTTCTTCTTTCTGTTGTGTGGTTTTTTGCTTTGTGTAGGTATTCTCTGGCTGGATTTGATCTTCAGGAGTCTGCTTCAACCTTTAGATTTGCATGCTCATGTTGTTGATGCTAGATTTTAATGGAATAATGACTTGTTTTTTCCATATCTCCCAAATGGTAGACTGGATTGATCTGAAATTTTCTGAGCATGTTTCCATCATCATTATGCACCTCCCATAGAAAAATTATGGTCAACGGATCCACAGATTTTGAGAAAAACTAAAAATTATTGAAGGTGATGGAGGTTGATTCCTTGGACACCATCATACCTATGAAAATCCCCATGAAACATTTTTTTAAATGGATGAATGGTTTTCAAGTTAAGGAAAAAACAAATTTCTACTCTATGTATTTTTGTATCAAAGCATCCTGTAGTTTTTGGACAGTAAGCAAAATGAGCTTGAGGTGTGATGCAAGCTTGGAGACGATTAGAATAGAGGTTTGAAGACAAAAGGAGGATGTATAAACCATTTATGAAGCTTCCATGTTCCCCAAGCTTCTTTCAGAATCCATTTCTATCCCTCTATAATTTCTATAGGAGCCTCCTATAGAAAACATAGTTTATAGAAAAGAAGCACAGTGAGGTGGAAAGAATGTCAAGAATGATCGAGAAAGGTGAGGGAAGGTAGGATAGGTGTTGTTATTGGTTTCAGATCTTTCTTGGCACCTGTTGCTGCTTCCTGACGTTCTCCTGCAAACCTACAATACAGTTGGAAATTCATTTTTCTTTTTCTTTTTCTCTGTTTTTTTTGAAAACAACTAAGGCGCCTCAAGGAAGTTTTCGCCCTAATTTCCCGCCTTGGGTGCCTCCAAGGGATGTTTTCACCTAGGGATGTTATTCTCTTTTTTTTTCTCTTCTTTCCAAACCATTGATTGCCTCATGGAGGTTTTCAATCAATGAGCCAATCTAAGGTGCCTCCGAGGAGGTTTTCACCTTTGATTTTTATATTTTCTCTTATTCTTAATTTTTTCTTTTTTCTTTTTTCTACCCTACCCTACTTGAAAAACAAAAACATTTTCGAGTATGAGAATACTTCCAATGGATCCATGTGCACATCGAGATGATAGACAAATCAATGTGGAGGCTTGAAATGAATGCTTTGACATTATCCAGATTTCATAGACCAAATGATTTGACTTTGAAGGGATCAAGCATAGTTGAGGAAGAGAGTTATGTTGCACCTTAGTGACCATCTGGAACCATATCTCAATATAGTTGTGATGTCCTTGGCCTTTCTGCTGATCTGGATCATTCTTCATGTCTTCTTCTACCATGACCTTCATATCTTCCTCTTTTTGCTGATTCTTCTCTTGAATACATGGAGGATTTGATGGTAACCATGAGGGAGCTCTCTTGATCTCTGATTCTCATATCTTCTCTTCATCAAGTGTAGCCCATGGTTCTTTGATCTTCTCTTTTGCATCTTTTTCTGCTAGATGTGGTCCTTTAATGTTATCAATATAATCTCTTTTTTGCAATACTCTTCCTGAGCTATGATGAATATCATTGAGCTCAAGAGGAGTTGTTTGGAAGTGTTGTACCTCAGCTTTGTAATTGGGTTGAGATACTCTAATGTGCGGGTTTGGAAATGGTGGTTCCCCACTATATACTTGTTGGGTCTATTTGTTATTCGGGTTCAGGTTTTGTTGAGTAGGCATTTGGGGTTGCC
This sequence comes from Pinus taeda, assembly GCA_000404065.3. Lineage (NCBI taxonomy): Eukaryota > Viridiplantae > Streptophyta > Pinopsida > Pinales > Pinaceae > Pinus > Pinus taeda. Next base: position 138,574 of record APFE030246418.1, read on the forward strand.
TTGATGGAGTAGGAGGCAATGGTTGTGGTTGAACAGGTGGTGAGGCAAAAGAGTGAGAGGAAAGTTGTACGGGGGCCTCCACCCCTGATGAGATGCATTCCACTGAGGTTGTGGTTGAGCATAGGAGTGAAATGAGTGGGTAGATGGTTGGGCATAATATGGAGATGTGAATGACCGAGGAGTAGGCGTCGACTAGGAAGGATGAGCAGGGGGGCCCCATGAATGTATAGAAGTGACTTGGTTGGGGTTGTAGTATGCATGAGATGTCCCTTGCATCCCCTGTTGATATGGTCTAGGTCCATGCAGCCTACTTTGGTCTATGTAATAGGTCTATTCAGTGACTACTTCAGCCCCTTAGTACATAGCTTTAAGTCCGGCAAGGATGGGCACTTGTCTGTAGAATGATTTTCTTCACAGATTGAACAAACCTTTATAGATTTCAATGGGCATTCATTCCGAGGATGCCTCCTAGTGCATCTAAGGCAAAAAATGGCCAAAGCCCTCTCCACTTCCTCTTGTTTTCTTTTGATATGCATGGCAAGAATCTACCTCATCTCACTCTTGAAATCTTCCAGCTAATTCTCAAATTCACTTCTAAGAGATGAGTTGGAAAATAAGGTACTACTCCCAACATTTTTGTTTTCAGCCATTGGCTCCAGAGGAATGGGTTTCTTCTTCTTCTTCCCCTATAGGTTCTTCAAATATGTCTGGCTATTTCTTAAGGGTGTTTCTTGATTGCAGCCACCAAAGAAGAGAGAAGGTTGGCTGTGTGAAGCAACGGGGGTGTTGGGCATACATTTTATGAATTATCTCTACTCCTACGAGGCATGAAAGGAAATATATTTTTGGGTGATTTTTGTTTTTTTTCTCTCTGCTTGTACCTCCAAAACTGAAATGGATTGAACAAATTGCAACTAACTGAAATGAATCTTGCTGAAATGAAATTGCATAATTTAAATTAAAAGAAGGAAATGACTAATCTACTTTACTGAAATGGAAATTGTAGAATTGAAATGAAAGCAAGAAATGACTAATCTACTCTTGCTGAAATGGAAATTCCAGAATTGAACTGAAAGTAGGAAATGCCTAATCTACGCTTGCTGAAATGAAATTGCAGAATCGAAATGAAAGCAGGAAATGCCTAATATATGCTTGCTGGAATGAAATTGCAGAATGGAAATGAAACAACTACTCTAGTTTTGTTGAAATAAACTACTTAGCAAAATGTTGCAATAGAAAATAGAAGAAAAGCAATAATCACAAAATACTCTGACACTTCCCTGGCAATGGTGCCAAAAAGGAAGGTGGGATCCAATATTGCAACAATAATGTTGCAACTCTTGGGGCTTCCTTCTTTACTTTTATTAACCCGGTAGTTAGTAACAAACTTGGAAGCGACAATGTTGTATGCACAAGTACTAGCTCTTACTGTAGGCTGTCAATTGATCAGCTAGCACAAGTTCGCTAGGAGCTTAAGCCAACTTCTATGAGTTCTCAGAAGAAGCTTTAATTGTGACGAAGGAAGCTACCTCTATAGGGGCTATTCTACTTGCAAAAAGAGAAGGAAAACTGGAATGAAACACAAACCCTAGCAAACCCTAGTTTACCCATTAGCCCTACATATGCAAGAAAGGAGATGGAAACTACTGAAATGGGTGCCATTGACTACTGAAAAGGTAAATTGTATTATCCAAACTACTTTTGAAAAGAAATGAGAAGAAATGATCTTTTTGTACTTTTGAGTATTTTTGTGTGGAATTATTATGCTTATGATTTGATTGGTTGTGAATGTGTAGAGGTTTGCTGGAAAAGGAATATGGAGTTGGCTTTTCAAATGGTGAGGAAGGTGTGGAGAGGTCCTAAGAAGCCCCTAGTACCCTTTTGAAGACTTCCATTGTGATCGGACTTCGAAAAATTACTCACAGGAATTTCTATAGGAGGATGCAGGGGATCTATAGGAGGTTCTACAGGAGGAGACCAAAAGTGGTTTTTGGAGGTTTGAAGGTGGAAAAATGATGGGAAAGGAGAAATGAAGGCTAGATGAAGGTATTGATGGGTCTATAACTTGTCAAGGATGATCAGGGAAGAAGGAGATGGTTGGATTTGTTCAAATGGTAAGAAAACAACGTTATGGAAAAACAATGTAGAAATTAGGGTAGATTGGCAAAGTGTAGCGAATGAGCTAGGGGATCTATGAGAGGTGAGTTAGTGCTAGTTGTTTTATGGAGGAATGATGAGCTGGAATTTCCTACAAGAGATTTGCACACTTACTTCTCAAAACTAACCAAAGAAAGAACTGAAAATAGAGTTTTGTCTATCTTAACCTAATTTCTGACCTAAAACAAGAAAAATGTTGAACGGTACCTTATGAACAGAAAAACATGCAAGATAACTATGGTAAAAGGGTATAAAATGATCTAAGCAATTAAATCTAAACCAATATCAACTTTTCCAAATCAAAGTATCACACTAGCAGTTGCATGAAGGAGAAAAAACTGTGTATTTGGCGGTAGTGATAGTGTCTTGACCTCAGATCATAGTTCCAAGGAGGGAGAAAGGATATCAAGACATGTTGTTATCCTTTTTTGATCTTTTTTTGTCACTACAGCAACTTACGTAAGCAACTTGAAGCAAAAACAACTATTCTAACCATCAAAAGCAACCTAATCTAATGAAGTAAACTGAGTATATGCAACAGAAATTAACTCATGAATGGAAAAAAAAACATATGAGTACACAAAGGAGGTGCTGGGTAGCTTGGGTTGGGCCCTAACCCAAGAGCTTTATCCCTCTAGAAAAAAATTAGTGCTGGCTCAAAACTTCATTCATCTTCATTATCAATGATATCATTTACATCACATAAAAAATGTCTCAAAAAGAGCTTGAAAATCAGTTGAGTACAATGCTGCACAAAAGTGTGAAAATATACTAAGAACTGACTAAAATACAACTAACAAGATTGAGGCCTTAAGCCCTCCTATTTATACAAGTGGAGTCCCCAACAGCTCTCCTAAAATTGAAGAGCTCAGCTTCCCAAAACTACAGATAAATAGCAGTCCTTCTTTACTGGCTCGGCTACCCCTTGGATGCACTAATGTGGTTGCTTGTGCTCTGAGTTTCTGATGGAGAATTCAAGTTAAGGGTTCATAAATGAAGGGGAAACCCTCCTACAAATCCTCTCCCTTGTTCATCCTCGAATTTGGCTACCAAATGCTCATTAAACCTTTGATTTTGTCTCAAAATTGACCAAAAATATGCATAAAGCACACATTAGACTTTTTGGCATAATGCCTAACCCAATTCACTCTATTAGCATAAATATAATCAAAAAAATGCAATAAACTAATGAGAATGGTGGATTAAGTCAAAGTATGAGGCAAAATGAGCCCATATAATTACCCATTTCTGGCGCTCATCACTAAGGTGGTCTCCATTCACACTCAAACGACTATTAGCATCATATGATAATAAGGATAGACATAAAAAAATATCAACATGATATAACTTCATAAGAACAATCAATTACCACATATACTAAAACCATCAACATAATATATTGAAATTAAAATAAGTACATCATTGTTCCTCATCACATGAAATAAAAATACTCAGATCATCAAGTATGATATCCTCAAAGAATAGGTGTACATCATAATTTGGTTTCATAATCAAAATAATGTCTATGACAACTATTGATGGTGTAGGATACCACCAACATATAGGGGGTCTCTTCGATGTGAAGTCCCAATTTGATCCCACACCATTTGGAGTAGGAGCCCCATCTAGATCAGTATCAGCCTAGACAACATAACTCTAAAGTTTTCAATGGTTTCAATGGATAAACTAGGAGATTATTCACATAACCTTTGAACAAACAAGTTGACATTGTGAAACATGAATTGAAATGTGTAAAAGGATGCCTTCATGATAGGGGAGACAAAAGTTAGTCTCTAGAAGGAAAATAATAGTACACTCCTAAGAGAGGCACATGAGAGAAAAAATATATTTTTTAGTTATCTAGTTAAATATTTCAAATAGACATAATGATCATTAAGGAAAATACAACACACATTCAACAAGATAAGCACCAAATCCATTGAAGTAGTTCAATTTATTTAGGACATATTAGCATAGCATATACCACAAACATCTAAATAATAGTCTTACAACATTCATGATACATGCATGAAATTGTGTTGGCTCAATGAGTTTCTGATTATTAAGTGAAATATCTAAGTACATAGTTACAATGGTGAGTCACTAGCTCAAACGATGGAACATTAAGTCACTTTTTGCTTCTCCAAAATAATGATCTTCTCTCATATGCCAAGCTACAAAAGCCATGGCTAGCTCTCCAAAGTCTAAGGTTCCAAAATCCCCTTGCTCGAGTTATGAGGTTTCTTTTATAACAAGAGGAATTACATTTCATCTCCCCTTAAGATTCTTGAGCTTCCGTCGTGAATCTTGGACTCCTAAGTAATATTTAAACTTCTATTGACTCTTTGGTCAACACGTGAATTTTCATATTCCACATGTGACTCTTTGACTTCCACACATTTGAATTTTGTCATTTTACTTTTGATAATACATAATTACATTCCACATCATGTGGAAAGACACATTGAAACATAAGGCATTGTGATGGTAGTTGTACCAGCCATAACTTGGTAACGATGACACAGAACTTCATGATGATGTGGAAATGAAAAGTTGTTTTCCTTGTTTCTTTATCTTGTACTCTTGATGATAGATTGGATCTATACTTCACCTTCACCCTCCAAAGGGACTATATGAGAGTTAGAACATTTGAAGGCAACATAGGATGTCATTACTTCATCATGGTTCATGATCTCTTCATGTCTTGATGATGGGTCGTATTTCTTCTAATTCTCTGCAAGTACTTCTTTTTTCCTTATGTTGGACATATTCCTTGAGCATATCATCTTCCCATGTTGAGGTGGTACACCAACCAATGTATATCGCTCATGACAAGGAAAGACTAGTCCTGAAATAATCTACTCTATCTAGGCTATTTTTCTCATGGAATAATTTGCTTGTGATGGGCTTGTGAAAGGGTTGAAAGAGGAAGGATTATTTAGGATGGTGTAGTTGAGCTTAGAAGTGGTTGAGGGAAAGAACCATTGTTCACTAGAACTGTGCCATGCACTATTAGGAGGCACTCTATGCAACACAATGAGAAAGTGCAAGAGACAATATGATGAGCTTGATAACTAAAACTGCATAGTGCATAAAGCTCAAGGGAGGAGGAGACAATGATAGTATAGTTGATCTTCACAATGACTTAGGGAGGCCTTGAATATGGACTAGAATTGTGACATACGTTAGGGAGGCAGGGAAGAAATCATTGACTATGCAGTGAGGGAGTCCAGTGGAGAAGGGTTGATGGCTTATTGACTATGAAGTTAACTATGAGTGAGAGAGAATTTAGGAAAAGTGAATATTTCTTCAGTAATCATATAGGAAAGGCTCCATTGACAGCTACAACTGTGACATGTGACAGGAAATAAAGTAGGAAAAGACATAGTGTAGTAAGGGATTCGAGTGAGCAGAGAATACAAGGCTATGCACTATAACTACAATGCGCACTAGGCTTGAGGGGAAGGATCATATGCTAGAAAAATTTTCTTTTGCAGTGGCCGAATGTCCACTAGAGATGGGACCCATTCCAAAGGAGGTCCACTGGAAGAGGAGATTGCTCAATTGTCTAATGTAGGCAGCGGAAGATCTAGCCAATATTCCTAGGATATGCTTCATGGCATTGTGAGAGGGATGAGACCTTGTATTTCATATTTTACTTTTGCAGAGGTCCACCAAAAATTTTCCATGTGCTATAAAAAGTACAAGTGATCAAATCTCAGTGTAGTGAGTCAGTAATAGTAAGAAGGATTAGGTGACCATGCTTTGAATGTTCTCAATGCACAATGACAGGAACCAACCTTAAGGAATACTTAGTGCACAAGTATGGGAGGGAGAAATATCATCAAAAAGGCTCATTAATAGGTAGTACTCATCACCTGGTCATAGGATTAATGCTTTCATAACTTTCACTGGGTAGGAGGACCAAGAAGAGCTCCAAAATGGCTAAGTGTGGGACTAGTGGAGTAAAGGAGAAAAAGGTAATCGAAAAAGTCCAAAACACAAATCACAAAAATAAATGCCATAAATACAAGCTAAGGGAACATATAGGGATCATGCACATCAATCACACCTTGAAATGACACAAAGCAACACTTATTTTTAAGTGTAATAGTTAAATCATACCATTACGCCACTTAGAACAGAAGTTGTAACATAAGTATCGACTTTAATCAAGAAGTGAACTAAGCCATAAGGATGTGTCTAATGCATATTATTATGATATTTAGGACCATCTAATGTAGAAGAGTGTGCTAGAACTGACTCTAGTGATGTGCAAAGGTGAGACACATACAAGAGTTGAAACAATTATTAGTGACACTTGTGACAGTAAGAAAACATGAAAATGACACTTGTAAAAGCTTACAATATTGAAGGCTCACATGTTAAAGTGAAGATAACATGAAAAATCCACTTTTTAAAGTGAAAGAAATAAAAAATGATAGTCACAAACATTAAAGTGACACTTTTGAAAGAAAAGGTGCATACAAGCAATAGTTGAGAAAACACATTGAAGAAGAAGTACAATTGCAACTAGCATGAAGGAGATTGTCAATAGAAAGTTCACATCGACTGTCAGCAGGGCTTGAAAATTTCACAATAAATGTTCTCATGGACTATGCAGTCACTATGAATAGTAACTATGGAAGCACTATAACTGGGGATTGTGTAATCTCTATTCCTAGAGATTGAGCAAGCCTTACCTCCTGGAATCATGCAATGCATATCTAATATTACAAAAGTTAGGTGTACTTGGGGATTCATCAAGGACTGAGCATGTGTGATAAATTGAATTTGAAACTTAGATCTTAAGAATAAGACTTAAAATCTTTTAAAACATTAACCATCCATGAAGTAAACATGGGATGACAGATCTCAAGATCCTCAGTAGGCTCCAAAATTCAAGTGTAGGAAAACATTTGGAGGGTGTTGATTGTAGAAACAACACTTGGTGACAAACCAGTAGAACTCCAGCTTATCTTTTTAGGTATGCTTTAAATCAAAAATCCTTAGCCTTTCAGTAAGTATTGATTCATCATATATATCACCTTGGCTTCCCCATTTTACTTGGTTATAGATATAGTCTTCGCTATTCCTTTCCTTGATTAAACACATTCACAAAGCTTACCATATCATAATTTTTTTGATCTGGGAGAAGGGTAATATGTAGTTGTGAGTTTAAGATGATCATAGTTTTAGTTTTTCATCTATGATGTTTCTCCAATACTAGAAAAAATGTTTAGCACCCTAGTGGAGTCACTATAGGAACATCATAATTTCTTCCCTTCTGACAAGCTTGTTCAGCACCCTGATGAAGTTACCTGCTTCACCTCTCTGCATAGGAAACCTTTCTCTTCTTTCACCATTTATCTATTTATTTATTTTAGTGTGATTAGGAACTTATTATTTATTGGGGTGGAAGAGGGATATTGACTTGTTGAGAGTAGGAGAGGTTGTTCCTTCAGAGACATTTATATATACCTCTAAAATTGATTTGCTTTCTATTAATTTTCCCATTTCACTTCTCTACTCGATTAGACCGACAAGTAGAACACTATCAATTACAATTCTAGGTCAAGGGATGAATATCCTAGAATAGATATGGGCATCATTGTTTTTCTAATGGATTTCAATTCAAGTGGATTGTATTTTCCATTTAGACATCATCGAATTTAAAGGATATGTAAACCCAAATAGGGAAGAGGGTAAAAATTTAACTAAGAATTGTTTTTCACCACAATTCCATTTTAATATTTTCCACATCATCTTTTGAGCCAAATAGGATCATCTTTCATGAAAAGTATTATTAGAAAAAACATGGAAGAAAAAACATGAAAAAACCATGAAACATGATCAAAAGGTGTTAAGTTATGGTATGTTCTATGCTTATAACCATTTACTTCTTTTTCTTATTATATTCCATAGATTAGCAATCACATGTACATAAAGTAAAGTGCAAATAGAACATCAAACGATTGACATAAAACAAGCCAAGACAAGAGACATAAGATTTGGCAGCTAGCCACGAACAAACCCCACAATGTGTGCAGAAACCCTTTGATCAAATCTTCTTTTATATTCAATAATTCAGCAGAGAGAAATGAACAATAAATCTGATTTATATCAACAGTAGCAAACCCTAGATCAATAACATCAGCATTAGCGGCTTCATCATCAAAACTAGGGCAGTCGATATCTCACAAACCGACCGTCGGATCAGTTTGATTCCACCACCAAACGTTGTAGCTTCTAGAGGAGTTTCAGATGAACTTATAGCACAATTCATATGAGGATATCTTCTGGTCCACATGGGTCAAACTTCACTTCTACAATTGTAGCTTCAGTTTCAGCAGCTTCCTTAAAACTAAAGCAATCGATATCATGCAAATCGTCCGTTGGATTGACTTGATTGCACCACCAAAAGTTGTGGCTTTCAGAGGAGGTTCAGATGAACCTACAGTGAAATTTAGATGAGGAGATCCTCTGGTCCACATAGGTCAAACTTTACTTCTGCAATTGCAGCTTCAGTTTAAGTAGCTTCCTTCAAACTAGGGCAGTTGATATCTTGCAAACCTTCTGTCGGATTGACTTGATTCAAGCACCAAAAGTTGCATCTTTTAGAGGAGGTTCAAATGAACCTACAACATAGTTCGTATGAGGAGATATTCTAGTCCACGTAGGTCAAACTTTACTTCTGCAGTTGTAGCTTTAGTTTCAGTAGCTTCTGGCTTCACATGGGTGAGGGAGAGACCCTTTTCTGCACAGTAGAGAAGAGACTCTTTTCTGCGCAGTAGAGAGAAAAAGAGATGTGATGAGATGAGTGAGTCCAAATGAGGAAAATTCCTCTTGTATTTATACACATTTTTGATGTTTGAATAGATGTGACTGTTGGGTTTCTGAGCCTACATGAGTTGTAGGTCAACTTGATAATAATTCCATAATCAAAATAAATTCATATCTCCATGAATACTTATCAGAATCGGATATATTTAAATCAATCCTACACCTCTCGATGAGGGGAATCTAATGAACATATTATCATCCATGAATAAGATGACCCACATGAAGTTTGGCCGTAGTTGCCAATTTTAACACTCCCTCTCAACTAGGGAGAACTTCATCTACAATCTGTCTATTGGTCGTTTCTATTGATCCATCAAATGCACTGCCTCGTACAGCTTGACCCTTGGACTGCTCTTCTCTATTCTTCCTATTTTTCTTTGTCTTGTTCTTCCCTGTACTGATCTATGCGGCTCTACTCTATTATGCTCTACTCTACGTTGTTCTGTTCTGATATGCTTTTGTATGAATTATGAAGAAGAAGAAATGATCGAGGATGTATCATACTAACTCAAAGTCAATCTTAGAGTATGTACCATTGGTCCCAAACGAGTCTCAACCAACCCAAAGTCAGCGTCATAGTGAGTACAACTCCTACTATTGGTCTAGACCAGTAACATCCTCCACTGACTCAAAGTCAGTCTCAGAGTGCGTACCACTGGTCCCAGACTAGTAACAACTGACCTAAAGTCAGTGTCATAGAATGTACCACTCCTACCACTAGACCCAGACCAGTATCATTGGTCCCAGATCAATGGAGGTCATCCTAGCGTAGGGAGTACGGTAGATACAAAAATGCATCCATCGGTACTACTATGGTCCCTAACTTCATTTCCTTGCTCATTGATCAAATGAGAGGTAGTTCCCATGAGTCCCAAATTGCACGGGTAGGATGCCTTGACAGGAGAACTAATCAATCTTGTTGTCACAGGAGAACACATAAATCCTTCTATAATCACCATGGAGAACACATCAATCCAGGCAACCATGTAGAACACATCAATCCATGCCTCACGGGAGAACACATCAATCCTGCTAGAATCGCCATGGAGAACAAATCCATCTAGGCCTCATGGGAGAACACATCAATCTAGGCCTCACAAGAGAATGCATCAATCCTTCTACAATCACCATGGAGAGCACATCAATCTAGGCCTCATAGGAGAACTAATCATCCTGCTACACAGGATAGCAAATCATCCTATTTCACAAGAGAGTGAATGATCTTGTCCCTCAAGAGAGCAAATCATATTGTTCCAGTGTGCACCACCAAGGGAGGGTGAGTCACCCTATGCTCATATGTTTCTCTAGTAAGAATTGCAAGCCCTTAGAGCTCCTAGAGCTCAATGTATGCAACATGCAGGACCCTTGTACAAGGGTTTCTTGATGACTCCAAGTCATTTGGGAAAATCACATATTAGATCTTTCCTCGGTGCTTTGACAAGGTGTATCAACCTGTACATCATCTTAATGTGATGGAGCCTCCTTACTCATTGACTTACCATATCCCAAATGATGTCTATCTGCTGGAACAACCAACGAATACAGGATTCCTCAGTAATCGAATCCCACCTCTATTTTTTACAGAGAATCACAGTGGTATGTGTTCAAACAACTCACTGAAGAGCTTTCCCAAATAGGAAACTTCATACAAAATCATACTCGTAGATATTTATCTGGTCTCGGCAATGCTTATGGCAATCGACTTTTGCATCCTGCTCATCCATTATATCGAAGCAGAATCCAAAGTGAAACAACAGTAAAAGTGCTCTAGTGGTCCTCCACACTACCTGCCTAATCAACATTCGAACAATCATGTAGTTTCATATTTCTGATAGTGTATCTCAATCCATGAGAGATTGTGCCCTAAAGACATCTCAGAATATTCTTGGCACCATATAATGAGGCTCAACCAAATATGAGCTCACAATGCTAATCACAAAACATATGTTTGGACAGAGGTTCACCAAGAACATCAATGCGAATGAGTGTTTGAAACTTAGTGGCATTTCCCAAATCTGTTCCAACATCACTACCATATAACTTCCAAAAGTTAAGATCCTCGAGGTACTCACAGGCTTGCAATCGATCATACGAAATATTTTCAGAATCTTCACCACATATTTTCCTTGAGATAGAAAAATTTCCCTTTGGCTTCTACCACACTTCAAGTCCTTAGTTCTTCATTTCAAATTCAGAAGCCAACTCCCTCTTACATTTGTGAATGAGAGGGTCTACACTTGTTAGAAAGAGGTCATCCACATACAGCGCTGGTATGAGAGGTTTGTCATCTTCAACCTTAAAGTAAAGGTTAGGATCAGCTTCACTCCTAGTGAATCCCAACTTCATCAAGTAATTGTCGATCTTCTCATACCATGCTCGGGGTGCTTGCTTCAGCCCATAAAGAGCCTTCTTCAACCTGTATACATGAGATTTTTGATCATAAATCTCAAATCCTTCAGGTTTCTGCACGTAGACCTCTTCTTTGATCGAACCGTGCAAGAATGCAGTCTTGACATCCATCTGATGTAGGTTCCATCCTTGTGAAGACGCAATGGCTATGATCAAGCGGATGGTCATATATCTGGCAACAGGTGCAAATATTACATCATAGCCTATACCTTCCTTCTCGGAGAAACCACGAGTCACAAAACAAGCCTTATACTTTTCCGTACTTCCATCTGTTGCATGCTTTATCTTGTAAAGCCATTTAGAAGTGACAATTGTCTTGTCTTGGGTTTTGGGAACTACTTCCTAGACATCATTCTCCATAATAGACTCATATTCTATGGTCATAGCATCCTTCCATACTTGATGCTTGACAACATCTGAGAATGATGAAGGCTCATTTTGTATGATCATGCTCATGATGGTCAAGTATCCCTAATACCTGTTAGGTTTCTTACTTTGATGGAAGGTTCCTCATGGTGCAACATGTCCTTCAGCATCATCAAGTATCCCCCTAAGCCATGAAGGCCTCTTCCTAGAAGAGGAAGGCTCAGGTGGATAAATAGGATCCTTGGGTTCCTCCAAATCAGGGATTGTTACATCAGGGATGGAGACAACTTCCACAATCGTACAGTTCTTCCTTTCCACCACACCATTCTGCTAAGGAGTATGTGGTGTAGTAGTCTACATCTTAATGCCAGCCTTAGGTATGCCTGAGTGAACCAATTGTAATATATCGGAAGTCTTGCTTTGGCTTGAGGGGAATGGTCCCCTTTTGAGCTTTCCTTCAACACATCCTAGACATACACCTTCTTTCTCTACTTGGAATTTGGGCATCCCTATCGCCATTTGTCTTACACCGAGTAGAACTTTATAATGAAGGTGGGTAAACCTCTAATGCCAAATTTTATACTAAAGAGATGTGTCATAAGACATGACACCTAGCAGACATCTATCGACTTGATATAATTAATCAACATGAAACCCAAGAGAAAAAGCATCTTTAACATTATTTTTCCATTTGCGTACCTTGCCATCGCTGAAGGTTACCTTGTAACCTTTGTCTTCCATTGCCGAGATGGACACCAGGTTCTTTTTGAGGTTAGGTGCATTTAATACATCTTGGAATTTCTAGCCTTCTTGAATGGTTGTCCTCTTCCTTGATTCCTAGTTCTCCTCTTACCTTTGCTATTGAATTTGTCATTCCTTTGATTTCCATCAGAGGAATTTTGATCATCGTCCTGGTGTGAGTCCTTTCTATCAGGGCACTACCTTGCATAGTGACCCACTTTATTGCAAATGTAACATCATCCTTTTCTTCCACCCTTAGTTCTAGCCTTTCCTTTTGATTTAGTCCCATAATTATTTCTTTTCTTAACATGAGAAGAAAAGGCAGTAGGAGGACCTTTAGGCATGGGCATTTCTTGCTCTTCTACCCTTGTTTCTTCATGAATTCATCTAGTCATTAATTCCTCTAAACCAAGAATTATATTATTGTTCACAATAGTCTTGAACACGTACCATTTGGATGGTAATCCTCCAAGAGTCATGAGTTCCATTTCTCTGTCAGTAATAGTCTCCCCAATAGATAGGAGATCGTTCTTGATCTCAGTGATTCTTAAGAAGTATGCTTGCATACTCTCATCTTTACCCTTCTTGATTTCCCTCAGTTTATTTCTAAGAAAAAAAACTTGATTTGCA
>APFE030246418.1:156959-177201 GCA_000404065.3 Pinus taeda
GTGCACAATATGTGCTTAGAAGTTATTCATTAGGTTGTTATGTATTTGTTAAGATCTAAACTTAAGATGGATATGGAGGTGGTGTTTTTCAATTATATTAATGTCGTAATTCTTAAAACTTTTGGCTAATTTTCCTAAGAGTTAATCTCTATCTAATTAGTTTGCAGATGATATGAATGTGATCCTACTTGTATTAGATTGTTTTGGGATTTTTTATCCTGAATCTTTATGCTACAACTTCTAATTCATTAAGTGCAAAAAGAAACTTATTCTATCAGCTATGAAGAAATACTGTCTGAACTCAATTGTTTAGGAGAGAACTCTCACTCTTTTACTTATTCAATTTTTGCTCAAACAAAATAATCCAAGCAACATCTATACTATGAATTAAACACACTTCAACTATGCTAGATAATAAGAAAATGAAATAACCACGTTGTACCAGGTATAAAGCAAATTAAATAATAGGCTAAACTAGGTATAAAGCAAATGAAAGTACTTATGCAAATAACAACTCATTGGCGAAATCATTATGCTACATTTTCACACAAAACAGAGCATTTGAAGAATGAAAGGAAATCATATTGCAATTGATTAAAACTTGTCACTCTTTGTAGGGGCCCTCCACATAAACGTTCATAGATTCCAATCAACACAACGCATACACACAAAACCAATTCTATTCAAACTGAATTCACAAACAGTTCAAAATTACATCATCCGGTGCACACCCAAATCACAGTGTGGCCATAAGTTTTATAACAAGTATTTGGCATGATTGCATGAGTAATTAAAGCCTAATATCTCTATCTTATCTAAAATTATGTCGCTAAGCCTTCATTTTTCTATTCCAAAAGAAAAACGTTAAGGTTTCGGTCGATCTCAGATTTTGTTCTACATTAATTCAATGGTTGACTTGGAGTTTGACCATGATCTCCTACACTTATCTTAATGAATAGTTTCGAGGGGATAGGAAGGGATTCATGTGGGAGTCATCCTCTATCCATCCACACCCTTTGTTGTTGACCTATAACTATGGAATATTCCAAACAATGGAGACAGCTACAGAAACCTGGATTAGCTGCGGAAACAGACTGATTCGGTATCCAACTACAAACTTTAACAAAACAATAGGGTATAAAGTTAAATATGAACAAGAAGACATGTTATTGCATACCTTCATCAAAACCTAGTTGATATGGCTTTATTTAGGTGGTAAATATATAGGAAAAGAGAGGATTATTGGGCAAAAAGGCTGTCATGGTGGGACAATCTTCGAACTCTACATTACCCTGGACTAGAGATTTTGCATGTCCTCATACACTTCTTCCTCGTCAGTCACTTGTGCCTCTTTCTTATCATCTCCATGTTCCATTGTTTTCTTCTTTTTGGTAGTGATCAGAATTATAGGCATTATCATGAGAATTTTGTACTTTAAACTGATTATCTCTCTCTGCATAATTTTGTTTTCCTTCTTCAGTGTTTTGTTTTCTTATACCACAAGCTCAGATGAAGGATCAGATTGTCACTTTTTGCAATCTAGAACTCACTCTATGTCTTCAATGTTTGATTCTCATTTTTGAGATACCAGTTCAATGTTTTTAGTTGAAAGATCTCCTGCTTCAAGATGTTTGAGGTTGATTGTTCATTTACCTCATTTCTCCCTTCTCCAAGGCTCTGAATTTTTTCCTTTGTTGTTTTCCCTTTTCTTTCCAATGACTCTCTATAATCATATATTTCCTGTTGAGCAGGATCAATACTCGAACTATGCACTGGGCTTCTTAGAGGTGAGATGTAAGGCTGTGGTGATACTCTTGGTGATGATCTTGGTGAACCTTTTGGAGAATTTCCAGGGTTTTCAATTGTCTCATCCTCTGTTGGCTCGTTCTCTACTGGCTCCTTTTCATTTGGATCATTTTTAGTTGGCTCCTTTTCATTTGGCTCATTTTCCTCAAGATTAATGTATTTTATAGTTTTTGAGGTTGTTTGTGGGATCGTGCTTAACTTTGTGCTCCTCCTCAATTCTGGGGTTTGTATTTTCTATACTTTCCCCCTTTTATTCTTTGATTTTTCTTGTAGAGGAGGGGTCTTAGTTTGTGAGAATTCCTTTTTACTTTGGTTGGATTTCTTTCTTCTAAGGTGTCCCCTCTTCATTTTTTGCAAAATATTTACTATAGGAAGTTCTTCTCCTGATAGTTTTGTCTGATTCTGAGGTGTTTGCTTCTTTATCACTTCTATGGTTCTCTTTCTTCCTCTGAGGGCCCTACTGCTACTTGCTTCTTCTGGGGATTTTTCTTCAAAGTGGTTTCTCACGAGGAAACTTTCCCAATTATCCCCTATACTTTAGAGATGAAATTCAACCAAGATTTTGATTAAGCTGTGATGGTACATGGTGTTTTCATTAAACTGAATTTTCTTTTGAACATTTATAGACATTTTCTTGAGACTTTGTAAGAGAAAATAATGGAGGTTCAATTGATGATCCTCAAGAAAGTGTATCGTCATCCTAACATGATAAAAATACATTTGCCCAAACCTACCCTCACAAGTGACAAACTTTTGAAGCACAAGTAATAAGTTTCTCCATTTGTTCTTAAGAGCTATGCTGGGAATACCTTTCTTCTAGACCGTAGTGTCAATGTTTCGATTCTTGAGGAATAAATTCCAATCCTCCCTATTAATCCCCCTATTTTTAAACCATTTTTATCCATTCCTCGGTAGCTCAGTAGCCTCAGCAATCATAGAATCTGTTATTGTGACATTGATGTCCCCTATTTTGGATTCAATTCCATTGAATGAGCATGCAAATGTCTTGGTTACTTCCTTGTAGAAGCTATTAAATATTTCAATGAACTGCAACCATTGTCTCCTTTGCAGCATCTCCCTAGTTTATGGGTACCCCTCCAAGAATTGCTTCCCTGCTGGCTCAGTTCGAACAATTATCCCCATTCCGAAGGATGCTTTTCCTTAAAGACTGGCTACCTTGATAGGAAAATGGAGCTGGTAGGGTTTGCTAGATGGTGGAAAGATGGAGTGGCTATGAAAGTTTAGAGGAGTGTAAGAATTAGGAAGAATGGATAGATTATGAGAAGGATTATAGGGATGAATTCAATCATTAGGCGCATTTAAACTTATGATTTGGTAATTACTTCAGCAGATTTGGAATTAAGGTCATGACATGACTTTTAAGTGGTGGCATATGATATTTTTTTAGGCGGCCATTACCCTTAGGTTATAATAATTGCATTTTAGTACTATATCTTCTTAATCATATATGTTATATAACCTTCCCTATTGTTAAATTAAAGTAGCATATACCTTTGATCTTCTTTTGCTAACCTTATTTGTTGTCCTTTGATCTCCTGTAGGTACTTTTCTGTTAGTTGTGCTTTAATCCAAATCACCAAGTATATTTGTAGACTTCAAAAATTTATTAGGCTCTAGAAACTTGTCTTGGCTGCGAAAACTTGTTGAAGCTACGGAAAGTTGCTGATTTTGTAGCTAAGAGAAAGAAGGCTTTAATAGATGAACTTTACTATTATTTTCTTTGAAAAGAAAATTTGAAGTGCCAACAAATTGGTTTTCACTTTAAATTCTCTCTATAACTGCCACCAACATGTTGGTTTCTGTTTATAAATATAATATATAATATATAATATATATAATTATAATATATATATAATTATATATATATATATAAGAATAAGTAAAGATTTCTAAGGTGGAAAGAAGAATATTTTTTCTTGACCATATTCAGCTCTGAATTATCTTGAAACATGTTAACAAATTCCTCTTTCATTAATGGTTTATGGTAAATCTTGACTTGATGTCCATGTACTAATAGAGGAGCTTTTTGTTCATCAATAGTCCTAATTCTAACTGCACCATTGTCAAAGACATTCTCAACTTCATAAGGTTCAAGCCAATGGGTTTGGAATTTCCCTTGAAAATTTTTGAACTTTGAATCAAAGAGTAATGCCCAGTCTCCTGGATGAAATTTCCTTTCTCTAATATACTTATCATGCCATCTTGACCTCTATTGTTTCACTAAGCTGGTTCTCTAAAAGGCTTCTTGTTTGATTTCATCAATCTCATTCAGTTGTGTCATCCTTTGCTTCTAGGCTTCTGAAAAGTCTAGATCTAACTAGATTGTTGTCTTATAAGTATGGATTTGGAATTCTATTGGCAGTAAGACCTACTTCCCATAAACAAGTTCATAGGGAGTATTCCCTGTAGTATTCCTCCATGTAGTTCTGTAGGCCCATAAGACTTTTGGAAGCTTTTCTACCCAATCCTTCTTGTGTAGATGTACTGTCTTTGTAAGGATGGATTCATTCACCTTATTTGTGGAATCAACTTGTCCATTGGCTTGTGGATGGTATGGAGTGGACTTTCGATGTTTTATCTTCTATTGATCCACAAGCTTCTTCACTAGTCTGGATGTGAGATGTCTTCCTTGATCTGTTACAATTTCTCTTAGGACACCAAAACAAGTAAAAATATCCTCAAAAAGAAATGAAAATACAACATTTTTAGTAGCAAAAGGAAGTGCTTTATCCTTTACCCATTTAGTGGCATAATCAGTACATACCAAAATATACCTATTTTGCTTTAAAGGTGGGTTGATTGGTCCAACAAAATCCAGTCCCCATTTTTCAAATGGTTCGATGAGTACCTATGGTTGTAGTGGCATTTCATTTGAAAGAGTAGTTTTTCCCATTCTCTTACAACTGTCACATCTGTTAACGTATTCCTCATTATCCCTAAAAATGGAAGTCCAATAATATCCTAAAAGCAAAATTTTGTAAGTTCTTCTGTTAGAAAAATGTCCTCCACATGGCTCATCATGACAAGCCTTAAGTATTTATGTTATTTTGTCCTCTTGAACACATTTTATGATGATGATATCTAGTGTTGTCTTATATAATTCTTCATTTATCCATGAATATGATGTGTTATTGTGAACTATTCTTCTCTTCTCTCTATGAGATAAAAGAAATGGCATTTTTCCTATGGCCAAATAGTTAGAAATATCTACATAACAAGGTGATTTAGTAGATACTACAAAAAGATATTCATCAGGAAATTCATCTTCTACTATTTCATCATTATTTTCATTTTGTATTCTAGATAGAAAGTTGGCAATTGTGTTATGTTTCCCTAGTCTATCTAGAATGGTTATATTGAATTCTTGTAAAATTAGAAGCCATCTATTTACTCTTCCATTAATGATTGGTTTATTCATTAGGTATCTAATGGTAGAATGGTATTTGTGAACAAAACTTTCATAGCTAGTTATATAATGTCTGATTTTATTAATGGCATGAATTACAACTAAGAACTCCTTTTTGGTTATAGTATAATTTAACTTTGCAGGAGTTAAATTTTTACTAGTATAATAAATGGCAAAAGAAGTGAGATATTTTTGTCCTAATACAACTCCTAAGGTTGAATCTGAAGCATCTGTTGAGATATGGAAAGGCAACTTCCAATTAGGTCCTTTCAAGATAGGTGCTTGAGAGATTCTCTTTTTCAAAGTTTCAAAGCCAACTTGACATTCAGAATCCCAATTGAATTCACAGTCTTTGGTAAGTAGTTTAAAGAGTGGGGATGCGATTTTTGTGAAGTTTTCTATGAACCTCCTATAATATCCAATAAAACCGAGAAATATTCTAAAATCTCATTGACAATTTGTCACTGATAACTTAGAAATGACTTCCACCTTAGATGAGTCTCCCTTAATTCCATCTCCAGAAATATGGTGACCTAAAACAACAATTCCCTTATTAAACATCATGAAACATTTTTCATGACTAAATGAAATATTTTTTTCTTGACATATTATTAAGACTTTTTCTAAATTTCCTAGTGCTTCATTGAAAGAATCCCCATAGGCTGTGAAGTCATCCATGTATACTTCCACACAATCATGAATAAGGTTAGAGAAAATGTCGAGGATTGCCCTTTGGTATGTTGCTGGAGCATTACATAACCCAAAAGGAAGTACTCGGTAAGCATAAGTTTCCCATGGATAAGTGAATGTTGTTTTATCTTGATCTCTAGGCGCTACCTGAATCTAGTTGTATCCATTGAACTCATCCAAGAAGGAAAACTATCTTTTTCCTGCTAATGTATCCAAGACCTCATTTATGAAAGGTAGTGGAAAGTGGTATTTTAATGTTGCTCTGTTTAACTCCCTGTAATCAATGCATACCCTCCATTTTCCAATTTTCTTAGGAACAATTACTAGGGGTGAAACCCACTGACTGTCAGATGTTGGATAGATAAAATTTACATTCAATAGTTTCTGCAACTCTTCTTTAACGATTTATTTTAGATTTGGGTTCATTCTTTGCTGAGGTTGTCTAACTAGTCTTGCATTTTTTTCAATATAGATATGATGTATGCAATTTTTAGGATCAATCCCTCTCATGTCAGTGTATTCCCATGCAAAAGCAAAAGAATGTTCTTGTAAAATATATATTAACTAATTCTTTTACATTTATTTCAAGTTTTCATTGACATTCAAGGTTTTTCCTAGAAAGATTTCTATCTAGGAATTCCCAAATTTCTCCAGGGTCAATAATGATACTTATTTAGATGAGAGATATTCATTTCGATTACACTCATAATGTGAGGAAGATTCATTATTTTATAGTAAATTTGAAAGTTGGTCTTCTTCTTTCACTTGTTCAGTAAAAAAAATAGGTTGTATATCTTCTCCATCATCTATACATTCTTCTGTTTCTGTATCTGTTGTCACTCAGGTTGTCCCTAAGCTCCTGAAGGGATACGGCCGAGGTAACCACAAACCAATCTTTGGATTGCAGGTTCTAGCGCACCTACAATCAAAGAGGGATCTCTCTTGATGATTTAACTTTTTTGATGATGATTTTAGGCTAGTTATTGGGTTCAATGGGTATTGTTTATGTTTGGATGGTGTTTGAATGGAAGGAAGATGCTTTCAAGTAGAGAGGCATGCATAGAGTGATAAGTTTCAAACCATTGGGCATGGAGTCAAGGAGTAGGACCGTAGGTATGCTTTCTTGATCACAAGAGGAACATGGAGCAAGGTAGCTGCACATGAAACAACCTTCAAGCTAAAGAGATGGAGTGAAATGTAAGGAATGAAAGGCAATTAAGAATCTCTCAATCAGCTTAAGAGAGGGAAGGAAAATGAGCTCTATCTAGGGGCAGTTAAGAATCCATGGATAACTGTCATACATGGTGAATTAGGGCAAATATGAGCCAGGTGGAATTCATATTTATGCCTAAAACAGATGAAAAACATAAAGAAATAGCAGAAATTGAGCATAGAGTGCAATTAAACAAATTCTAAGCTAATCTTTCTTTCTGCTGTTTAGACAATGATTTATGAATGGAAAACAGAGGTAAGAAGCACTTAGTGGGTCATGTACCAACACAAGAATTCTACAGTCACTCTTCAACCATTACACACAACAAAAACAATTCATTCTCCAAGCTCGTAAGCAGTCTTTGATTACAAAAATTATCAGATATATAGTGTGAGTCTCTGCTTAAGCAAAACATCCAACCAACCAAAACCAACCCTCTTCACATTGTTCAGGGCTGTCTTTATAGGTAAAATATCTAGAAGTATTTATTACAGCTAACCTAAACAGGTCTGCGGGAAAAGATTTTAAATGTAAACTTGTGCTGGAATTAAATGCAAATAAAATATTTATTGAGCTGCGCCAGAAGCAGCTGGATCAAAAGAGTTAATGTAGTGTCCTCTGTGACTTGGTGTAGTGCTTTTGCAATAACTGTGCTTTGAGCTTTGGTCCACTGATCTTATGTGAGTTTTAATGTGCAGTCACTGTGATGATGAGCTTTGAATGGTTCCTTAACTGCTTCTTGACTTTTAAGGATTTCTTTTAATGTTTTATTCGCCTCGAGCCCTGAGAAAATATTCACTAATACACTTCGTCGCAACACTGATACACTTTGGCATGAATTTTGGCTTCACATTTGCTCTGATACTCTTTAATGCTTGAATCGGGCCTCTCTTTTTATGTTGATATGCTAAAAACCATTAAATTGGGCCTTTTCTGCCATTTTCGGTGCAAAAACGGCTGAGGAATCAAGAGATTCCCCAAAGATTCCCAATTTGGCCCATTTCCCATAGCGATGCGCGATTAGTGCTAAGTGCTAATCGCGCATTGAAAACTGCCTAAGAATTTGAATCCGGGCCTCCTAAGATGCATTTTTGTGCTTGCGCGCCTTTCTTTGGTGGATGACATCAGCATGACGTCAGCGATGGGTCTTGGTACGGCAGATTACGTCAGTGGGGTGACGTGTTAGAGTGACGTGGTAGGGCATTGGAATGGTGCGGTGCCTGATATGTTTTTGCGATGTGATAGTGATAACTGAAATGATGCGATTTGCGATGAATTTGTAGTGAAACATGTCTTAATGATACATCATGTTTTAAACGAAATATATGAATAAATGGAGGCGTGCGGCGAGGAAGTATTTATGATGCGATATGCTCTCTTAATGCGATGGCAATGTCGCGTCGGAGTAAAAGGAAGCGGCATGCCTTTCGGGAACATGACTCTTGCGACCACCGATTGCCGACTTGTGATATCGCATCGGCTAAAGGGGAAGGGGCATATATATGTGGCATATAGTATTTGCGATACGCCGATTTGCGAAATGGCATCGGTGGAGCATCCATCGGGGAGGACAAAAACGAGCAACATTAGCTTTGAGACCTCCAACTATGATATCACGTCGGAGGGGGTCCAAAGGGATCGGAAGAATGTTAAGGCAATCGGCAAGGGCTATTGCGATCGGAAGAAGGGTATATACGCTTTTGAAGAGTATTCGAGGCCTCAGAAGGGGTCCGATAACCTAAAAAAAAGGAATTTCATGCTTTGGAAGGAGTCCATTGCATTGGAAGATGGTTTTAAAGGGGCAAAATGGGGGTTCTTGCTATGTTTTATGCAAACTCAGCAATTCCCAAGTGTACTTATGGTTATTTTTCAACCAGGGGGAGGGGATAAGTATATAGGGGAGTTATTAACATTGTCTTAGTAGGGGGAAGGGGAGATAGATAGGGAGCTATATAGTAAAGTTAGTAGTTAATATGACCATGATGAGAAAGCGCTAAGTGTGTGAATCTTAGGCTATTAGGGAAACAATGATTCATAAAGGGAGTATGAATATTCCTTGGGCAAAGCAGATCTTCAACAAGGTGAATGATATGTAAATGATGAAACTAAGAGGCATCAAGTAGATCTTGATCTCTTCAGGGAAATTAGTGAGTGTTTTGGAGAATAAGGAAGAAAGGGGAAGTTAGTCATGCCTCGCTTGAATCTTTCAAATGGAAACTGCCTGATAATTGTGACTTGAATAGATATGACACTTGAAAACATGAAATTGATCACAAATCAACATTCTGCAACCTCAAAACTACCTACCCAGCCTACTTGCCTAGCATTTTTTCTTCTTTTTAGTTTGGTTGCACTTAGACTTGCAGACCCTACACTTATTTCATCCAGGGGCTCAGATTAAGCTTTTGAGCACCCTTGCTTCTCTACCTGTCTAAGAATCTGCCAAGATTAAGCTGTTTGGACAGATATTCATTCTCTATATTCTAAAATAGGAAATTGAAACCTAGGGAATTCTTCAAAAATGGAATAGTGCATCAAATTGGAACACATCAGTGGCACTTAGACTAGCACATTCTCATGGCATCCTTCTTTGGTTTTCTGTAGTAAATATGGAAAATTGCAGCATGCAAAGTATGACATATTTGGCATGTAAAAAATGTCAATCATGAAAGATGAGTAACCTGCTGCAGCAGGAGGCTAACAGTGGCTCCACTTGGGGATGGATTTTCCTTGTGAAAAGTCAAGAACAGCAAGTCAGACTACCTTGATCTTCTATTGTTTCTGTAACTTGAAACTTTTTAGTGTTGACTATTAGATAATGGAAACTTTTGGAATGAGAGTAGCACTTTCCCTCAACTGAAGTGCTTGTGACCTGTGTAGCACCACTTGCTTTCTTCTACATGCTCTACCGCCTGGACTTTTATATACAAAATGAAGTAAAATGCTGATATATACAAATATTTATGTACAGACATGATCTTGCTGGGAGATCTTCAACAAAAGGGATCATGATAATGTTTTAACATTCAGCCATTTACAAGGCCCTCTTCAGCAGTCCTGCCATCTATCGATTTGAGGAAATATGTATTGTTGCCTTGCACTGTGCTGATAATGAATGGACCTTTCCAAAGAAAATCGAATTTTGCATGTTTTCCCTTGTCTTCTCTTCGTGAATCCCACCTTAGGACTTTGCTGCCCACACAGAAATCCTCCACCTTAGCCCTCTTTTCAAACATATTTTTGAGCTTCTCTTGCAAAATTTAGGCTCTGTCATACACTTGCCGTCTGGTTTGCTGAAGATGAATGGTCTGATTAATTCTTCTTTGAATGTCATTTGGTTTAGCCTGAATCTCCTGTAACAGTTTGATAGTAGGAATGCCCAGAGATGAAGGAAATCTGGCTTGCTCATAAGGGCTCATCCCAATGGATTTCTTAGTTGAAAGTCTGTCTGCCCATAGGGCATTTGTGAGCTTCCTATGCCAACTCTTTTTGTTCTCCTCTTGCACTTTCTTTATGATGTTGATGAGGCTTTTCTTGGATGATTTGGCCAAGACATTACCTTGAGGATAATAAGCTGAAGAGTGGCCCAAGGTAATGTGAAACTTATGGTAGAAATTGATCATCTTTCTGGATTTGAAGACAACAGCATTGTCAACGATGATTTTTTTAGGGCAGCCAAATCTAGAAAGGATATTGTCCTCAAGGAATCTGATAATAGTGGATTTATTGGCTTGCCTACATGGGATGGCTTCAATCCACTTGGTGAAATAGTCGATGGCTGTTAGAATCCACTTGTGCTGGCCTGAAGAAGAGGGATGGATTTCACCTATGAAGTCAAGACCCCATTGTTGAAAAGGCTTTTCGGTTGAGATAGGCTTAAGGGGCAAAGGGAGCAGTTTTCTTTTTCCTTCAAATATTTGGCATTTGTGACAAGAGACAACAAATTTTCTAACATCTGCAAATAGAGAGGGCTAATAATAACCAGCCCTTAAAATCTTGTCAGCAGTGGACTTCCAATATAGATGCCCTCCACTGTCCCCTGTGTGGAACTCTTTCATGATGTTGTTGGTTTCATTTATGGTTAAACAGTTTAGCAATATTCCTTCATGATTTTTCCAAAACAGGGCACCATCTAAGACACAAAACTTTAGAGCTTTCATCTTCAAAAATCTTTTCTTGGTTCTGGACAATCCTGGGGGAGCACACAGGTTTAACAATACATAGCAAATATCGACATACCATGGGGATTGTAAAATGGTTTCACTGATCTGTGGGGTCGCCAGCTCCTGTTTATTGTCCAGCTAGTTAATATCTAAGGCCTCAAAGTTTGTTTCGAACATTAGCTTGGCTAAACCTTGTCCCTTTATCAGCTTTATGGGTTTTATCTTGATGTCATATTCAAGGATACTGGCAATCCATTTGCCTATTTTTCCTTCTAGTCCCTCTTGAGTTAATATGTCTTTTACAACAGAGTTTGGGACATAGGCAATCACATGTGAATACAAAATATAAACTCTGAAGTCTTTGATGGCTTTGACAAGGGCATAGGCCTGCTTCTCCATGATTTGGTACTTCAAGGGTGCATCTCTTAAGGCTTGGCTGAAAAATACAATAGGCTTTTCATTTCCTTGATCATCCTTTTGCAGAAGGACAACAGCTATCATGTGCTCTGAAGCAAAAGAAAAGATGATAAAATCCTTGTCAAATTGTGGACTTGTGAGTACAGGCGTTTGAGTCAAGGTAGCTTTGATACTCTCAAAAGCCTGCTTGGTTTCCAGAG
Organism: Pinus taeda; assembly: GCA_000404065.3. Lineage (NCBI taxonomy): Eukaryota > Viridiplantae > Streptophyta > Pinopsida > Pinales > Pinaceae > Pinus > Pinus taeda. The sequence goes on from APFE030246418.1 coordinate 168,876, forward strand.
ACCATCTTACCTTAGCATCCTTTTTTAACATGTTACTTAACAGTCTTATCAGTTCTGCTAAGTTTGGGATAAATCTCCTTAGGAAATTGATCTTTCTGAGGAATGCTTGCAACTCTTTTATGTTTCTTGGGTATGGAATTTGAAGGATTGCTTGAATTCTTTCCGGATCAATTCTGATACCGTCTTTTGAGATGATGTGGCCTAACAACTTACCTTCCTCAATGCCAAACATGGAATTTTTGGGGTTTAAGGAAATGCCATATTTCCTACATGTCATGAAGATCTGCCTTAAGTGTTTGAGGTGCTCTTGATCAGATTTGGAGAAAGGTGTTAAGTCATCAAGATAGACAACAAGGAATTCATGGATTTCCTTGGCAAATGCAATATCCATTGCCATTTGAAAGATGGCACCAGCGCTCTTTAGCCTGAAAGGCATTTTAACATACTTAAATCTTCCCCAGGGTGTGGTAAAGGCTATCTTGTCTTGGTCATCTAGGTGAACAAGTATTTGATTGAAACCTGAAAATCCATCTAGTAAAGAGAATCTAGAGGAACCCACTACTCTTTGTAGGATGTGGTCCATTTTAGGCAAAGGATAGTGGTATTTTAAAGAGACCTAGTTTAAGTTTCTTAGGTCTATGCACAGTCTAATCTCTCCTGATTTTTCCCTTGTGGGAACCAGATTGGATACCCATTCAGAAAATTTGATGGGTGCTATGATACCTGCTTCAAACATTCTCTTCACTTCCTTCTCAATGAGGGGTAGAAGCATAGGGTTTATTCTTCTAAGTTTTTGCTTGAATGGTTTTTGATTTGGTTTTAAGGGAATGGTGTGCTGAATCACTGAGGTGTCATAGGACTTCAAGTCCTCATAACTCCAAGAAAATACATCTTGGAACTCTTTGAACAAATCCACATACTTTGGCTTTTGATTAGGGGGCAGATTTTTGGACAATTTGATCATTTTGGGCTTTTCTGCCATCCCTATGTTGTGTTCTTCTATAGTAGCATCTAAAGGCTCCATTTTGGGCTTTTCTGCCATCCCTATGTTGGTTCTTCTATAGCAGCATCTAAAGGCTCCATTTTTGGCTTTTTGGGCACATCATTGTCATCAAACATATCTTCTAATGGAGTAAGGCCAGCAGTAAAAAAAGTATTCTTTAGATCCATGAACTCATCCTCTGCTTTGGTTGTTTCCTCTAAATGCATTTGTTTCATCTGTTCTATGTTTGCATTGTCAAAAACAGTTGGGTTCAAGATTTGTTTTGCTGTTGCAGCTGTTACAGCCTGCTGATTTTCATTTGTTTGCTGTTGGGAATCGTTCATGGCCTCCATGTCAATATTTGAATTTCAAAACTCACCCTCAAGAGTGAGGAAGTTGTTAATCTGGGCATCATTTTCAAATACTTGCCAATCTCTAATATTGTTAGGAACAGTGGGCCTATGCTTTATCTTAGCAGTAAAATGGTGATTTGGCTCGAAGGGAAGCTTGCATGTACTAGCAAAAGTGGCTAGGCTGTGAGCACGAATATTATGATTTCTTGAAATCTTTGCAAGCTCAGATTCAGCGAAGGTATTAAGTATTTCTGTTGCAGCAGTCCTATAGGCCCTCATTCTATTGTCATTAGTAACAAAGTTGCCTTTCATTTGTTGTATGATTTAATCGGAGTCACCTAGAATGGACACTTTTGTGGCTCCTAGAGATTTGAGCAATTTTAGGCCTAAGAGGAGAGCCTCATACTTTGCCATGTTGTTGGTACATCTGAAATTTAGTCTGTAGGCATGGCCTTTTGCATGATTGTCATGTGTATTGTGAATCCATACACCTACCCCTGCTCCTAACTTGTTGACATAACCATCAAACTCTAAATACCATGTAATTTCTTGTTTTTGGTTTGTATCAAGAGTTTCAGTCATTTTAGGATTGGGCATATTTAAAATTTCTGTTTGGGGAGGTTGCTTTGATTGTTGTAATAATTTCAGGGGTATGGGCAACTGATTCCCCGTTGATGCATGTTCCTAGCTCTAAATCTAGAGGATTCTCATTAGTTGGAGGATTGGTGTCATCATTAAACAAAATAAAAGAATCCATCTCAGAATGGATTGAGTAAATTGGAAAATTTTGGGGCTTCTCCTCACTACTTACCATGTACTTCATTAGTGTTTCCCTGTACAATCTCTTTGGTTGCCCAAAGACAGATATAGTGGCATAAGAGAGGTCAAGTTGGACGGATCCTTGGAGTTTTGCTCCCCATTATCTTGATAGGAGCATGCCATATTTTCTTGGAATGTCAGCAACTACTACGTCCATTAGGATTGTCTTGTTGGGACACTAGACTAAAGACACACAAAGGTCTTTGATTAAGCCTAAACACTTGACTTGACTTGAGTCAAAAGAGTATAGATCCTTGTATGGTCTTGTTATATCAAGGTTTAGCTTTTCCATTACAGCTTTGGGCATAAGATTGTGTGAGGCACCTGAGTCGAACATAGCATTGTGCAAGATTTTGTCATGTATGTGCAAACTGACATAAAAGGGGAGAACAGATCCATATGTTGGTTTTCCATTAACTTCTGGACCAAACAACAGCTCAGGGGTATCATCTAAAACATTTACTTCATCCTTGACCTCTGGTAGTTGAAGTGACCTTTGAATTTGTTGCCTATACACATCATGTTTGGCAAGTTCTGAAAGGGGGATGGATATCTTAAGCTTTCCAATCTTTGCTTCTAAATTAAATGGTTTTTCCAATGGAATCTTTGCGTTAGTAGTAGTAGATTTCTCCTTTTCAAGAATACTTTCTTTGTTTTCCTTTTGACTATATACATTATGGTGAATGACATTTTGTGACATTTTTGTTCGGGAAGGTTTTTTGGAGTGTTGTTAAAATTTTCTTTTAAGGAAGAAGGAGGTAGAGGCTGATCAATAGGAGGCTGTATGTCTGATATGTCCTCTGCAGTCACTTGATGGACAACAATATCAGCTGGTTTTGTTATGACAACCTTGCCTTTGATCTTATTGGGCTGTTTGTTGTCCTTTGTTTTGCTAGGTGCGGGGATATAAATGGTTCTTGTTCTCAGCTTATATTGTTTGTGGACCTCATACACAGCCCAATCATAACCTTGTTTAAAATCAAAAGACTCTCCCGTCTTGGTCTGAAATTGTTTTACATCAGGGTAGTCTTGGTCTTCTTGAGTGAGAAAGATTTGTTGCTCATTTTTTGAATCTATCAAGTTCATGTGAGTCTCTTCTGCGGGCTCACTGGATGTGGATGCCTCTACGTAGTTTTCTTGGAAAGGAGGACTAATATCATGGTCGGGACTAACCCTACCAGTGTTTGTGTTCTGACTCTTTCTTAAATTTGGGTTCCTTATGGCACTGGGTTGTTGTCCTTCCCATGTTGATTTCCTCTCAACATTCTCTACTCTGTCTCCCAGCCTATGCATGCCATTGATAATAGCATCTAACTTCTGGTCTAAGGCTGAGGGTTCTTCCTTAAAGGTAGTTCTTCTCTCAGTTCTAGCTCTGTTTCTTTTGGCAATTAGGTTTGCCTCCACACTAACAGCAACATTTTGCATCTCTGCCAGGCTTTGAGGGGCTCTTTCCCTTAATTGATAAGCCATTTCAACATCAAAACCATCAGGGAATTTGTACAAAGCAAGATCATGTGGAGGTATTAAGTTCTGCGGTATTGCATTATAAACATTGTTAAATCTTGCACAATAGTCTAAGACAGTCTCCTGAGGGCCTCTTTTGATGGTGTCATATTCAGATAATATGTGCAAGGGGTCTTTCGTTTTCTCCCATATGTTAATAAATGACTGGTATAAGGCTTTTGGGTCTCCTATAGAATTGGCTGGGAGTTCTCTAAACCAAGTCCTAACGTCGCTTGTTAAACTTTGAACAAAAATCTTCATTCTCACACTATCATCGTCAATCTCATAGCTCTCGACGTAATCTTGCATTTTCTTTGTATGCTGAAGGGTTGTGCAGGAACTTGTGCCATCAAAATAAGTTATTTTAGTCTGGTAATCCTGAGGCATAGCCCTGGGATTTGCAGGGAGCTGTAAAGGTGCATATCTATTAGCCATATTAACTGGTGTAAGTGGAACAACAAGGATAAGTGGAACAACTGGAGTAAATGGGATAATCGGAGTAGTAGTGGTGGTATGTGTAGTGAACGAAGGTGTGGAAACGGTACTTGGAGAAGAAGATGATGAACAAGGGGAAGTAGGGTTTGAACGAAACAGAACTTTCACAGGGGTTGCAAAATGGCTATGCTGAACTGTTTCAGGACTAGAAGCAGTGAAACCTTCTCGTTGCTCTTGTTTTCTAAGGATCTTAGGGATTATATTGGGGTTTTCAAAAATAGCTGGGGGATTTGGATCTGGATTTGATCTTGTGTAACGTGAATGCTTTTTGGGAGCCAGCTTCTAGCTTGTCTTTTGGGAAATTTTCTAACAATACAGGTTAAACAGAAACTTTTAAAGGTCAATTTTTTCCTCTACGAAGCTTCAGACTGGTTTTGTGAGATTATCTGAGGAAGCTCCCCAGCAGAGTCACCATTATGTTATCACTCAGGTTGTCCCTAAGCTCCTAAAGGGATACAACCGAGGTAACCACAAACCAATCTTTGGATTGCAGGCTCTATCCCACCTGCAATCAGAGAGGGCTCTCTCTTGATGATTTAGCTTTGTTGATGATGATTTTAGGCTAGTTATTGGGTTCAATGGGTATTGTTTATGTTTGGATATTGTTTGAATGAAAGGAAGATGCTTTCAAGTAGAGAGGCATGGTTAGAGTGATAAGTCTCAAACCATTGGGCATGGAGTCAAGGAGTAGGACCGCAAGTATGCTTTCTTGATCACAAGAGGAACGTGGAGCAAGGTAGCTGCACATGAAACAACCTTCAAGCTAAAGAGATGGAGTGAAATGTAAGGAATGAGATACAATTAAGAATCTCTCAATCAACTTAACAGAGGGAAGGAAAATGAGCTCTATCTAGGAGCAGTTAAGAATCCCTGGATAACTTTCATACATGGTGAATTAGGGGAAATATGAGCCAAGTGGAATTCATATTTATGCCTAAAACAGATGAAAAACATAAAGAAACAGCAGAAATTGAGCATAGAGTGCAATTAAACAAATTCTAAGCTAATCTTTCTTTCTGCTGTTTAGACAATGATTTATGAATGGAAAACAAAGGTAAGGAGCACTTATTGGGTCATGTACCAACACAAGAATTCCACAGTCACTCTTCAACCATTACACATAGTAAACAATTCATTCTCCAAGCTCGTAAGCAGTCTTTGATTACAGAAATTATCAGATATACAGTGTGAGTCTCTGCTTAAGCAAAACATCCAACCAACCAAAACCAACCCTCTTCACATTTTTCAGGGCTGCCTTTATAGGTAAAATATCCAGAAGTATTTATTACAGCTGACCTAAACAGGTCTCCGGGAAAAGCTTTTAAATCTAAACTTGTGCTAAAATTAAATGCAAATAAAATATCTATTGAGCTGCTCCAGAAGTAGCTGGATCAAAAGAGTTAATGTAGTGTCCTCTATTACTTGGTGTAGTGCTTTTGCAATAACTGTGCTTTAAGCTTTGGTCCACTGATCTTATGTGAGTTTTAATGTACAGTCACTGTGATGATGAGCTTTGAATGGTTCCTTAACTGCTTCTTGACTTTTACAGATTTCTTTTAATGTTTTATTCACCTCGAGCCCTAAGAAAATCTTCACTGATACACTTCGCCACAACACTGATACACTTTGGCATGAATTTTGGCTTCACATTTGCTTTGATACTCTTTAATGCCTGAATCGGGCATCTATTTTTATGCTGATATGCTAAAAACCATTAAATCAGGCCTTTTCTGCCATTTTCGGTGCAAAAACCGCTGAGGAATCAAAAGATTCCCCAAAGATTCCCTAATTTGGCCCATTTCCCGCATTGAAAACTACCTCAGAATTTGAATCCGAGCCTCCTAAGATGCATTTTTGCACTTGCCTGCCTTTCTTTGGCGGATGACGTCAGCATGACGTCAGTGATGGGTCCTGGTATGGCGGATGATGTCAGCAGGGTGACGTGGCAGAGTGACGTGGCAGGGTGTTGGATGGTGCGGTGCCTGATATGCTTTTGCGATGTGATAGCGATAACTGAAATGCTGCGATTTGCGATGAATTTGCAGTGAAACATGTCTTAATGATACATCATGTTTTAAATGAAATATATGAATAAATGGAGGCATGCGGCGAGGAAGTATTTATGATGTGATATGCTCTCTTGATGCGATGGCAATGTCGCATCGGAGTAAAAGGAAGCAGCATGCCTTTCGGGAACATGACTCTTGCGACCACCGATTGACGACTTGTGATATCGCATCGGCTAAAGGGGAAGGGGCATATATATGTGGCATATAGTATTTGCAATACGCCGATTTTTGAAATGCCAGCGGTGGAGCATCCATCGGGGAAGACAAAAATGAGCAACATTAGCTTTGAGACCTCTGACTGCAATATCGCGTCGAAGGGGGTCCAAAGGGATCGGAAGAATGTTAAGGCAGTCAGAAAGGGTTATTGTGATTGGAAGAAGGGTATATATGCTTTTGAAGAGTATTTGAGGCCTCAGAAGGGGTCCGATAACCTAAAAAAAAGGAATTTCATGCTTTGGAAGGAGTCCATTGCATTGGAAGATGGTTTTAAAGGGGCAAAATGGGGGTTCTTGCTATGTTTCAGACAAACTCAGCAATTCCCAAGTGTACTTATGGTTATTTTTCAACGAGTGGGAGGGGATAAGTATATAGGGGAGTTATTAACATTGTCTTAGTAGGGGGAAGGGGATATAGATAGGGAGCTATATAGTAAACTTAGTAGTTAATATGACCATGATGAGAAAGTGTTAAGTGTGTGAATCTTAGGCTATTAGGGAAACAATGATTCATAAAGGGAGTATGAATATTCCTTGGGCAAAGCAGATCTTCACCAAGGTGAATGATATGTAAAATGATGAAACTAAGAGGCATCAAGTAGATCTTGATATCTTTAGGGAAATTAGTGAGTGTTTTGGGGAATAAGGAAGAAAGGGGAAGTTAGTCATGCCTCGCTTGAATATTTCAAATGGAAACTGCCTGATAATTGTGACTTGAACAGATATGACACTTGAAAACATGAAATTGATCACAAATCAACATTCTGCAGCCTCAAGACTACCTACCCAGCCTACTTGCCTAGCATTTTTTCTTCTTTTTGGTTTGGGTGCACTTAGACTTGCAGACCCAGATTTTCAACCTGTCCTCCTATCTACATTTACACTTATTTCATCCAGGGGCTCAGATTAAGGTGTTGAGCACCCTTGCTTCTCTACCTGTCTAAGAATCTACCAAGATTAAGCTGTTTGGACAGATATTCATTCTCTATATTCTAAAACAGGAAATTGAAACCTAGGGAGACCAAGATTAAACTGTTTGGATCTCCCTTTAGCCGAAAATTCTTCAAAAATGGAATAGTGCATCAAATTGGAACATAGCAGTGGCACTTAGACTAGCACATTCTCATGGCATCCTTCTTTGGCTTTCTGTAGTAAATATGGAAAATTGCAGCATGCAAAGTATGACATATTTGGCATGTAAAAAATGTCAATCATGAAAGATGAGTAACTTGCTGCAGCAGGAGGCTAATAGTATCTATTGTTGTTCTTACACGTGGTATAATGTGAATTTCTTTGTAGAATTTCCATTTGAGATAAACATATCGCCTGATCTATAGCCGATGAAAGCATCAGTAGTAGCCAACCAAGGCCTTCCCAGAATTAATCGATTTCCTCCTAGATTATTCTTGCGTGTTGTTAACACTCAGGTTGTTCCCTGCTTCCTAAAGGGAATACGGTCGAGGTAACCACTGACCAATCTTTTAGCTCCAGGTCCTAGCCTACCTGTAACCAGAGAGGGCTCTCTCTTTATAATTTAGCTTTGTTGAAGGATGATTTTAGGCTAGTTATGGTGTGTTGTTTTGTTTGAGTTTGGTGGGTTGGTGAATCCAGACAGAGCTGAAATATAGATCATGGAACAGTTTGGTCCATTGGGCAATGGAGTTGAGGTATTGTGCTGCTGAAGTATGTTTATGAAAGCAGAGTGTTGCTGCAGAGCCAGATAGGCATATGTGAAGCAATTTACCAAATTTTTTGATGAAGTTATGGAATTAGTGAGTCAAAGGAAGTTAAGAATCTTTCACTATGCTAACAAAGGAAAAAATGAAAGTATTGCTTAAGAGCAGTTAAGAATTCTTAAACAATATTCACCATGATAGAATTAGTTTAGAC
>APFE030246422.1:6165-21929 GCA_000404065.3 Pinus taeda
GTGATCTTTCACTTCATGAACATTTTTCTTCTTAATATGTCCTTCTATCTTGATAGTTTCAGGAGTGGTAATTTCGAACAATGAATTACAAGATATGGTTGGATTCATTTCTTCTTTCTCTATGTGATCTTTCACTTCTTGCACCTTTTTCTTCTTGATATGTCCTTCTATCTTGAGAGTTTGAGGAGTGGTAATTCTTGCCAATTCTTTGCAAGATATGGTTTGATTCATTTCTTCTTTCTCTGGGGTGGTGTCCTAGCATATATCCTCTTCTTTTGATGTTTCTTGATCCTTTTCTTTCTTCTATTCATATTCTATGTAAAATAATTTATTCTCAGCACACTTATGACCTTTAGTGCATTTGTTGTCACAATTGTAACAAAGCCCTTTTTCTCTTTTTTCTTCCAATTGTTGTGGTGTAACCCTTGTAGGTTGTGGAAGGCTAGGAGAAACAACACTTCCATATTTATAGTTGTGAGGGGTATGCTTCCTGGTTTCCATAATTTTTCTTTCCACTATGTCACAAATCCCTTTTACTCTTTCCCATTATTGTGGTGTTACACTAAAGAAGGTATTTCTCTTTGTATCCTCATAATGTGCTATCATTTCCTGCGTGAAAATTGACCACGTAACAAGTTGTTTACGAGAACAAAGCCCTTCATACCATCAAAATGGATCCAGTTCTAAATATGAAGATGCAATACATACCTTTTGTAATAGTGGTACACCATGTAGATCAAAATATTGCTCCATCTGAAGTATCCAATTTACCAGATCTTTGCCATCAAACTTCCTCATCTTGCATTTTCTTGATTTTAGGAGCTCGATCTTGAAATGACTATAACTCTATACTTTAAGATCTTTAAGTTCTAAAATTGCGACCTGTAGTAGCCCTCTGTGTCCTCTTTCCAATACAACAAGTCTAAGCCAAATTGGATTCTCCAAGAAAGAGTTATGTGACATCAACTATAGTGACCTGATTATAGACTAGTTCAGTAGATCGAACTTGTACGGCGTGCCACGAGTCACTGTTTCAACTTTTCGCCTTGAAAAATATAGAGAAGAAACTGCACTCTGTCCTCTTTTTTTACCTTCTTATGGAATTTCAATCCGATGCTCAGAGAAAAAGTTATGACAATTTTCCCCAGGTCACCTGTTTGGAATGTAATTCAGGAGTCTACAAAAAGACCAACTTCCTCAGATCATATCTCCACAAATATAGCGCAGAAAGCTCCAAAATTTAGACCCGAGATTTAGCGTGATTTCTTCTCAAATGGGTTTTGTTTTTAGCTTCTTAAACATCGTAGAAAAAAATTTATAGCAAAAAGGCCACGACGACCTATTTGGAGCAGTGAAACCCTAGAATCCAAAGCTCTGATACCAAATGTTATGAAACCAGCTCAAGAAAAAGATAGAAAAGATAGATCCACGCCTTAGAATTCAGCCTCTTAAAGGGGAAACCTCTTTTACATTACATAAATGAACAATTCTTGGATGATACAAATGAAAAGACCTCCTTTCTATATATAGGAGTCTAAGGGGTCATAACATAATCATAGCCGACATAACAATAATAATGTAAGGGCACAATAATAATAATAGTGGGCTTCTCTGGGGCACAATAATAATAATAGTGGGCTTCTATGGGGCACAACAGTAACAATATGGGCACTACATGGGTACATCAATATAATAAGGGGGTTGTACTAATAACAATAAGGAGTTACACTAGTAGTATAGGGGCCTAACACTCTTTTTATAGCTGGTTCGAAGTTTTTTTTCCCTTGATTCCTTCCTTCTTTAGCCTCCCGCCTTGTTTGATTTATCCTTTTGTTTCCTTTAAGGTAAATTTCTAGATATTTAAATAACCTATTTATATTCTAATAATTTTATGTAAATTAGTCCCCCTTCCCTTAAATTAATTCTAAAACTATAATAGATTCATTTCATTGACTAATTCCCTAAATCGAGTAATTGAGTAGATTACTTAGATATTAATACCGTATACAATTAATAGTAATAATATTAATATAATAATCTTAGTAGGGATCTAGTATAAAACCTACTAATAATATCCTTGAATTTATTTAGAATAAGGTTAACGCATTAACTTCATAATGAATAATATATTAGTTATGAAGTATGTCCTATTGATTATTTCTAGCCCGTGAAATTTACATAAATAAGTAATAATACAAACTAACTATTTAATATAATAATCAACTAATTAATAAAAAAAAATTTCTAAGATCTTGGTTTATTAATAAAAGAAATTTGTTAATAAACAATTAAATTAAAATATTATTAATTATTTAAAATATATTTTAATATTATTATAATCTAAGATGAGAAATTAATCCTTAGTAGTTATATGTATTGTATAAGTTTACTTGTAATTTAATAAATTAACTAACCATTAATTTAATAAAAACCTCAAATAAAGTTACAAATTGGTCTTTTGCCCCCTTTTCCTTATGTCCAGTCAAACTAGCCATTTCTTCGTCTAATATAGTCGTTAGGTAGTCAATTTAGCCGTTACTTGGTCAATAATTATAGCTGATGGAAGTTCTGCTCTAACTATTTAACATGCATTCTAGAGCTGATTCTTCAACTTGTCATGATGATGAACCACACTTGTTGGTTCGAAACACGTCGACAAATATTCTATCATGTAATTTTAGCCGAAGAATTATCTTAATCTTGACATGTATCACAGAAGCCTCAATTCAACTATTGTTACAATTGTTACATAAGTAGAAAAAGGAATTTGTGTGGGATTACACATATATGAAAGGAATTCATCCTATCTTATGCAACCGCCATATATATTTAAAAGAGGGTTGCAATCTAGTTAGACAACCACATCGATGTATGAAACCAACACTTAAGGAGGTAGTAAAAGAAGAATTACAAAAAGTCCTAAATGCTAACTTCATTTATCCAATTTTTGATAGTTAGTGGGTATCCCCACTTGTCATTGTCCCTAAAAATAATGGCAAGTGGAGAGTCTGTGTAGACTATAGAGAACTTAACAAGGCCACCCAAAAGGATCATTTCCCTTTTCCATTCATAGACCAAGTCCTTGATACCTTATATGGAAAGAAATCTTTTCATTTCTAGATGGGTTTAATGGTTACAATCAGATAGAGATTGCCCCAGAAGATCAAGATAAAACCACCTTTACTTGCCCTTGGGGAACCTTTGCATACAGAGTTATTCCCTTTGGACTCTATAATGTGCCAAAAACTTTCCAAAGGGCGATATTGGGAATTTTTTTAGATCCGTTACATGATTGTTTAGAAGTACTCATGGATGACTTTACACCTTATGGGGAAGCCTTTGAAACAACATTAGTTAACCTTGAAAAGGTACTAGAATGATGTGTACAAACTAATGTTGCTTTAAGTACAGAAAAATGTCACACGGTGATGAATGAAGGAATTGTGATGGAACATTTTATCTCTGCGGATGGAATTAAAGTAGACCCTCCTAAGATAGAGGTAATTCTGAAAATTCCAGTTCCCAAAACACAAAAAGAGGTACGCATTTTTTTGGGACATGCAGAGTATTAAAGAAGGTTTATAGAAAAAATTTCAAGAATTGCATCCCCTTTATTTTTTCTACTTGTTAAATATGTGGAATTTGTTTGGACAAGGAAATGCGAGCAAGCCTTTACAAAATCAAAAAAGTGTGTATCAGTAGCCCCTGGAGTTTGTCGTTTCATATAGCCATAGATGCATCTAATACTGCTGTGGGAGTTGTGTTGGGTCAGCTGGAGGATAGAAAACCTTGTGTCATCTATTACATAAGCAAGAATTTGACCCCAATTGAACTGAATTACACGGTGACAAAAAAAATAATCTTTCAGTAATGCATTCCATCAACAAATTTTGACACTACGTTACAAGATATCAAGTGTTTGTACACACTAACCACTCTTCCATTCATTTTATAATGAATAAACCAATCACTAATGGTAGGGTTAAGCGTTGGTTATTGATGTTACAAGAGTTTGATATAACAATCCTAGATAAACCTAGGAAAGACAATGTAGTGTCTAGTTTTTTTTTGGGTTGACTATTGGTGATCAATGCATGTCTGTTGAAGATTCTTTTCCTGATAAATATATTTTTTCTCTTTCAACTCACTCTCCATGGTATGCATACATAGGTAATTATCTTACTGCAAGAAGACTCCCACAACACCTATCCTCACACAAGAAGAAAATAGTTTTTAAGCAAAGTGCAAGATACTCTTGGATCGAAGGAAACCTCTATCACATTGAATCAAATCACTAAATTAGGTGTTGTGTGAGGGAGGATGAAATCTTTGATATCCTTGAAGTTTGTCATGAAGAACCTTGTGGGGGTCACTTTGCAAATAAAAGACAAGGTATAAGGTTCTTTCAACAAGGTACTATTGGCCTACTATATTTTAGGACGCAAAGAAATTTGTGAAAGGATGTGACAATTGTCAAAGAATGGGTCAACCGCTCCAGTCATATGAGATGTTGTTACACCCTCAGATAGTTTTAGAGCCATTTGAGAAGTGGGCCTTTGATTTTGTAGGGCCAATTAATCCTCCATCTCAACAAAAGTCCTACATCCTGGTCTACATAGATTATGTCACAAAGTGGGTTGAATCAAAGGCACTAACCAGAGCCACAAAACAAGTTGTTTCAGACTTTTTGTTTGAAGATATTTTTGTTCACTTTGGGGTTCCTCAGGAAATAGTGATAGATGGAGGGTCATAATTCACATCTCATTTGATCCAGAAGCTAGTTGAGAAATACAAAATCTTTCATAGGATTACTTCACCTTATCATCCACAGGAAAATGGCCAAGTGGAAAGCACCAATAAGGTTATTGAGGGAATTCTTACCAAGATTGTGGGCCAGTCACTAGAGGAATTGGGATGATAAGCTACCAGAAGCGTTGTGGGCATACAAGGCTACATGGAGGAACACTACGGGATTCTCACCATATGAATTAACGTATCATAAAAATCCTTTATTTCCCATAGAGTCCGAAATAAAGACACAGAGAGCAACACTACAAGTGAATCTAGATTTGGCTACAACACAAAAAAAATGGTTAAATTAGCTAAATGAACTTGATGAAAAGAGGTTGGCAGCCATTCAACAAACATATATCATCCAGCAACAGAGGGTTAAGTGGCATGATAAATTCATCAAAAATAAGGTGTTTCAAAAAGGAGATTGGGCTCTACTATATGAAATTTCGCAATTCAATGATTTAAAGGGGAAGTTTTGTACTAGATGGCTAGGTCCTTGTGAAGTTGATATGGTCTTTGATAATGGGACTGTGAATTTAGTCACCATCAACAATGCTAGGATACCATTACTTGCTAATGGGCATCGTCTTCAGTTATATCACAAACTAGCTTCAAAGGACTCATTTATCAACATTGTCTCGGAATCTGATCCTCAAATTATAGGAGCAAGGGAAATTTCTTCTGCACTACCGAATTTTTAATCCTTAATAAGTGTAACAGTTGAAAACCAACTCTATTGGCAGTTGATACACCAAACTAATAAAAAAACAAAAAAAAGGGGAAAAATAAAATATATATATATATAAACAAAAATCTGTTTATGAAAACCTCTAGGGGCACAGGCAAGTAATGGTAACAGTTGAAAACCACTATGTGGCGGTTGATATACATTTTTCCCCTATAACAACATCATCTATTTCATACATGTTATCTTATGATGTTACACACTTAACTCTTTTCCTTTTTTCTTTAAAAGTTTTTCAAAGTATTGTAAATAAGAGTTCTGATGTAAAGAGTAGCATTTGCGATTACATCTATTGTTACACCTGTAACAGCTAACAATTTGTAGCAGCGAATTGTGCACAATTGTTTGTGTTAATAAATGATATCACCATGATGTTTCCGCAGGAATAAATTACCTAATCAACATGTTGCCACCGGAATGAATCATGTCACTAGTACTTTTCCGCTACATCATTGCTGGTGAGTCATTTGAAAGGTATATTGGTTTTCTTTATATAACGATTATGACAATTAATATTATGTTCCATCTGACAGTCAAGGACGGTCATCGCCTTAAAACTCGGGGGGAGGGTGAATCATTTCGCAATCTATAATTTAAATCAGGCTTAAAGTGATCAACCTTGTAATCATTGGAAAATCCTGAAATCATTATCATATTTTTATGTCAATCGTGCTATATGTTTAAATTACATTTAAGACAAATTTCCATGACCTCAGATTAATAATGAGACCATAATACATATCATACAATCCCCTGATCTGACATCCTTGCTTTTGTTGCCCCCATATCTATCCCAATGAAGCACTACATCTTCATTTCACAGAATTCTCAGAAGAGAAAGTAGACAGAGAACAGAGGGCATTATTTGAAGCAAATATGGGAGGAGTGGTAGTTAGGCATGAGCCCAATTCCACAGAAGCATTAGAGAATTGCCTAGAGGTATGCCTGATTTTTAAAGAGGCAAGATGGTTCAAATTATTTGAATGACTCAAAGGGTCCGTAGAAATTGTTGCCCTAGAGTTTGCCAAGACTTTGAACAAGAATCAGGAGAAGGTTAGGAGGTTGAAGTTAGAAGTCACTAAAGAAGTAATTTCCAGAGTACCAGCATTGAAATTTGAAGGAAAAATATGGTTTAGCTGGAAAATCAATGATCCTTCCCTTAAGGCGGAATTTTCGCAAGGGGAGGAACAATTGGAGAAAAAGGCAGGGGAATTGACCGATTTTCGCTTCCTCAACCATGGGGAGATGTTTCCTCATACATTATCAAATAAATTACTTGTGAAGGAAGAGCAGAAAAAGTGTTTAATTATCATTTCCCGTTGTTAAACCATCCCCGACAGGCAATTGGTTAACCTTCCATATTTCGTGTTGGGGAACCTGAAGCAGGGAAAATTTTAAGAACCCCCCCTAAATTTATAAATATAATAAATGGGCGAATCTCCATGATATATAGGAAAAATGGAAGGCGAATTTATCAATAATATAATATGTATATATAATTTTTTGGCGAATCTCTCACCAGGCATGGCGAATATTTTACTCAATTATAAAATCTTGTAAGGTCTTGGCGAGTCTTTCACTAAATAAGTTGGCTTTTGAATCAGGGTAAGTTGGCTTTGTTTTTCTTCAAGTGATGTCTTGAAGTGATGTGAAGCTCATCCGTTGTGTACCTTCAAGAAATTAAATTCCAGACTTTCTTGACCTGATGATGTTATAGATATAGTTACTTCCATTACAAGTAATAAATTGGCTTTAGTATTCAAGGAATCAACTAAAAAAATTGTTCTTAATCATGTTGATGAAGTCTAACATGTATATGTTGCTGGAAATGTGGATGTCGCAAAAACACATCATTGTGGATGTAATGCCAAACTATTCTGCTACTTGCAATGCCATGCCATGCATACACCTCTTATAGATTTAGAGTTAGTGAAGAGTAGGAACTTGATGAAGTCATGAACTGAGAAAAATATAATTATAGAAAATCTATGTGATAAGGTGCATGCCAACATTTCCATATATGCATTTTTCCACTTTTGTCTCGTTATTTCAAAAAATTTAATTTCTAAATCTTTACTTGCTTAATTCACTGTCTTCCCTATTATTTTGTGGCTATCTCTATCTCTATGAGGGCATCTGATCGCCCTGAAAGCTTGCTAGATTTTGATAACACAATGATGTCCCACATGCAACCCTCTGCTTTACCAAATCCTTTTGAGTTCCCCCACTTGTTGCCCCCTAATTCCTCATGCCTTTGACGTCCACAACCTTGTTTCCTGTAGCGCTACCTCTGCATCACTCTACATTCATCTATACTTCTATAGGCGTCTCTTTGCACCACTTGGTGCAAATGGTAGTTCATATTGTTTCTAGGTGAATAGGCTTTTTCCCTATCTCTGGTCGCTTCTTCCTTCGCAAGCTAGGATTTTATTCCTTTTTGGTACTCTAGGGTGGTGTGTCCATTGACATGGTTTGTCAATGTGCATGAGTCAGCAAGGTGGTAGCAACAACAAGGGGCCATAAATATGGCGTGCTTGTATTGATTAGGAGGCTTCAATGGAGGGACACTATAAGAAAAAATCTTAGTCCACAATAAATTATGGGAGCACAGGGTTGAATTTGCAATCAACAATGCTTTGACCTTAGATTCACAGGTCATACCAAATATTTAAGGCTAGGTTTCCGGCCTAAGAAATATGCAAGAAAGACAAAAACATGTATAATGTTCCATCTCAAACATACATAAGAGCAATTGACAAAAAAATTCCTAATCCAATGGTGACAACCAGAATCATCCCAATCACATAAAAATGGATGCTTTAAGCTCTCCTTAAATTTTATGAATTTAAAATTTTTAATTATATTAATTTTTTTTAAACTAAACAAAAGTTGTAAATCAACAAACCTCTATATATATATATAAACAAACCTATTTATTTATTTATATATATAAACACTTTTCCATTCTATAACTCACTCTTATCACTTAAAACTCTCTTAACCATTGATTCCTTCTTGTTTTGTTATCCGTTTGATTTCCCAATAACATAACGCTCACAAAAGAGACTTAAACTTCTCATATCTTTTTTATATCATAAAAAAATTTAACTAAAAAATACTAATTATATATCCGTTTTCCAATGGATAAATTTGGAGACGCCTCTTTTTGAGCAAATCAAACAAAGCATGAGATTTCTTGGTAATATTTGTTACTGGATTTGGTGGTCTCCGTTTACGTTTTAGAATATTTTATATTATTAAAAGATGGACGAAATGGTTTTTTTACATGAATTTAGTAATACAATTTCAATAAAAATTATAATTTTTTTTTTTAATATTTATTCAATATATTTAGTACCTTGCAAAACCCACAAATACAATTTAGTTTTAGAAATTAAACAATTTAAACACTCTTAAAAATCTCTAGTTAGGATTAATTATTTTAGCTCAAGTGGTTGAGATGATGATTTGTCATCTCATACACCGAGTTCAAGTTTTGCATTCTGGGATCTCGGTTCTAGTTTCCAGTGGTCTCTAGACGTCTAAGTCAATCCTAAACTGAATTATGAGTATCTGGGAAGATTGCTAGTTCCCCATCTAGAAAATACTATATTTTATTATTTTTCCGTTGCGTAAATCTTTTAGAGAAATAAAACATCACGTTTTCATTGGTATTTTAGTATTTTTCAGTGGAGCTTTACAAATTTTTGATTAATTTTGTCTAAAAAAATTAGACTAACTTCATGGATTGATGTGAAAAAGATGTGGATTTCCAAATGGAATATTTTTCAAATTGATTAGGAGTCATTAATGTTGAAAACCTAGAGGAAGATAAGCACAAAAACCACAAAATAATTCATACAACATAAAAAGTGGCTTTTTTAAATTGATTATAAAAAATTTGATTATTGCATAAATTCAGGGAAAGATATTTAAACTTTTTTCAACCAGTAGCTCAATTAACAGACTCTCTCATTTTAACTAACTCTAACTCTTCATGCGAGAGTAATTAGTTGTTTTAACAATTAAATGTAACTATTTAAAATTTATTCTGTATCACCGGATAAAGGTGATAATGCTAGTAAATTTCTTTCCATTAACAAGGGTGGAAGTCTTGCTCCGAATCCATATCAATAATTTCTGTTTCCATTGTTTGTGAGCCACTTATTTATGAGTGACATCCAGACCCATTTGGTATAAACTTGTTCAACAGAAATTTAAAATTGAAGTTCTCTTTCCAGATTTACTTCCTGAGCTTCTCGATTGCAGGCTAGATGCACTGAACACTCGTTAAAGTATTGAAATGATATATCCAACAAACACAATTGAATAATGGAGTTGAAAGCGCGAGTCATATTTCTGCCGCATAAGGAAGGCAGGCAAGAAACAGACAAATGCATAAATACAGGACTGTTATTTTCTAAGGTTGATTAGGTAACAACGTGGGAGATTGAAGGCTATCCAGCATAAAAGTCGCAATACTTAGGAGAGCCTTCTCATAAAAATATTCAGGGGACGTACTCACAATTTTGTCTGAAACTATCATTGTTTTTTTGCGTCCCTTGAAAATCCTCTCATTATGTCATCTCAGTTTTCATTATGATGCGGAAGAATGGCGACTGGACTCCTCAATTTTGACTTTACCAACCCTAAAATCCCACTTCCACCCTCACGCATCATAATAACAATACAACAAAGCACCGCCTCTGTTATCCTGCCTTTATATATGTGACCCTGGACTACGCAGGCCTGAAACATGAGACTCTTTCTACCCTAAAATCCCACTTCTACCCTTGCGCAACATAATAGTAATACAACAAGGCGCTGCCTGTGTTACCATGCCTTTACATATGTGACCTTGGACTAGGCAGGCCTGAAACACGAGAGAGACCAAGACAAACACAACTTTAATAGTAATCTGCAGGGACAAAGGCAGATATACATCCGATCATGGGGCGCGCACCTTGCTGTGGTGATCACAAAGGGCTGAAGAGAGGACCCTGGACGGCCGAAGAGGATCAGAAGCTCATCCATTATGTTCAGAGCCATGGTCTGGGCAATTGGCGCAACCTTCCCAAACTTGCAGGTAAGGTCTTGTTTCGTTCGTAATTAAGCCAACTTACCCTGATTCAAAAGCCGGCTATAGATGTGCAGAACTGCATAAAGGGGCTTAATTTCTCGCGCTCAGCCTACCGACTGTTGTTACTGCTGTTCAAATCCAAGAAATCAAGATTGGTGAACTACGATCAAAAAAACCTATTTCAAAACAATTTTATAACCAGGGAGCAGAAGCCATATACACATGAAAACAACGGAATTCACCTATTTCAAAACAATTTTATAAACAGGGAGCGGGAGCCATATACACATGAAAACAGCGGAATTCTGAATTCGTGAAAACAGGGAGCCCTATTCATGAAAACAGCGGCTGAATCCGTGAAAACAGGGAACCCTCCATTTGGTAAAAATTAAGGTCAGCCCTCCATTTCAAAACAAATTTAACCTTTTTAGACCAAATCTATCTTCACAATTTCACTACCAAACTAGAAAAAACCAAACAGTAAATCAGAAATAGTGATTTTGATCTCCCAAAACCAAGAGCAAAGATCAAAATGGGGGCGATTTTAAGAAAATCCGATTTCGTAAATATCAAAATGGGGCGATTTTAAGAAAATCTCATTTCGGTTAGTGTATCTGCCCTGGGCGAAAATAAAAAAATAAATTAGTTTTTAAAATAAAATGAGGGCTAATTATATAAAAAAAAAAATTATTATTTTAATTAAAAATTCGCCCCATTAAAATATAAAAAACCTTAAATTTCGCCTTTGGGTGATTATTCGCCCCTAAAATTACCCCTGACCTGAAGCATATGTTTGTTGATGTGAAGGTTGCTTTGCATTTCGAAACTTGTGTCACCAATCACAACCTTATAAAATTAGTTATAATGGATGCCCTGGAATGCCAAGGTCATAGTTGGGAAGAGTTTATGTGCAGAAAGGCAAGGGTTTCATTTTGGAAGCAATCTGAAACCCCCGCTGGCGCTCCAAAGGAAGCTAGGGTGACTAAAGAGCAAGGGAAATACTCTGGAAGTAGAATAAAGAAAAGATCACTGGAAAATCCAATAGGTGGCAGGACACCATAAAGGAGGGTCAGAGTCAGCACCCAGCCAAAGCCCCTGCTTCCATCTAAAAAGAGGTCAAGCAAGAATAAGGACACAGGGGAGAAAAATAAGAAGAACAGGCCCATCCTTAAGCGGTTCCTTTCCCAGGTAAGGACAAGATCCAAACACTGCTATGTAAAATTGAAAAATTAGAAAAAGAAAATAAATAATTAAGGTAGCAATGAGAGGATAGTAAAGTAGAAAAAAGGGTCCTAGGTCTAGACACTCTGGAAGAGGTCGTTGATAAGATGAGAACATAAACTACACTAGATTATGTATGTACAACATGTGCTAAGAATTTAGCAATAGCCGGGTATAAATATTGTGCTACAAGTACCATCTCAATAGAAACCCAAACTGAACCTTGGGAAGTTGTTACACAAGAACTTGTTGACGACATTGTTATCACACAAGAACCAACAGCTGAAACAGAGCATCCCATGGTGATCGACCTGGAAGCCGAGACACAAGAACCTACCAATGATACTGTTGTTACACAAGAACCAATAATTGAGGCAGAGGTCCCTCAGGAGGAAGAGTTAATAGATGATCCACAAGAACCTGCTGATGACGTTGTTACACAAAAACCAGTAGTCGAAGCAGAACAAATCGAATCGCAAGATGTTGTTACACCCCCTATTAATGTTGCACGTGAGAGAACATGAGATCCTAAACAAAGATGGTGTTCGAGAAAACTTTTGTTGATATTAGAATTATAGAAATAGAAGTAGTTGGCATTCTCTTTGCAAAAGGGAGTGATCTCACTGGAGGAGCATCAAAAAGTTGTAAATACTCTCAAAGAATAATGGGCTAAGAGGAAGTTGATGGAAGAGTGGAAAACATGGGAAAGGAAAGAAAACTGAGAAGGAAAAGGAGGAACGAGTGTAGTAGTTACAATAGAAAGTTCAGGACTTAACAAATGATAAAGATAAGTTGTACGAACTCACCCTGAAATTGTTGGGGTGTAGAAGGCCTTCCCCATCCTATCCAATATTTCTTTGGGAAATATTTAATTTGTTTTAGTTAAAAGTTGTCTGTGAGAATAGACATTATATGGGTCATTCTACCCAGACTTCTTTAGATGTTTTTCATGCATGTGATTTTGATGAGCAAAGCTTACTTTGTGAGATTTTTCTACATAATATGACTTGTGAATATGCTAACCTTCATATGATTGTATGCATTTTCTCCTACATGGGTGTTGGCTTGATGGGGTTTGACCCAGGTTCAAAGTTAATTAGCCAAAAAAATCCCTGTACTACTGGCCCTTTCGGCAACAGCCCGCGGAGCGCGGACTGAGGTCTCACCTGAAGTAGTATGGGGGGATGTTGGAACCAAATTTCCACACCCTTGAGATGCCTGAGGTGTCGCTTTAGTCCAACTGTGAACCAGCTTCACGCAGGTCACTTCGCGCACTCTTTTAACATGCGATGCTTTCACAATTTGCTATAATTATCTTCACGCAGCCCTACCCAGGGACTGCGGTGCTTTCACGCTGCTAAGGGAACGATCTGTGCTAATTCCCCAAGTTACACTGCAGATCTTACTTGTCTTCCTTATAAGAGTTAGTTAAATTCGCATAAATAGATACTTCTCTTATGTTCACTTATTCAACACATTTATATAAGTACACGCAACATATGAACAATAAACTTGCAATTCATATCTAATATACCAAACATGAAAAAGATACACAGATTGATAATAAACTTCTCTTTATTAATTCTCCAATGGTTACAAACTCGATTCGCCTTGCACACTCAGCTACAGGGGTCCGCGCACTCAGCTGCGGACTACTAGGCCTCTACACACTTAGCCGTAGAGCCTTCTCCTACTCTACGACCCAATGACTCACCCTATACTTAGATCAGACTCAAATCATTGTTATTCATTCCATTCCATTGATGTCACTTTACAACTTAGAGCCTCGTTCTATTTATACAATCCCATGCTTCGGTATATCTCTCAAGCCGACATTACATTACAAAAATGAGGGCAGACAACCCTCTAACTCATTTACAATCTTTGCGTTGTGCGCCCACACATCGCGAAGTCTTTACATTAGACTTAGTCAAAACTTGGGCTCTAAGCCCCAAAACTTGCCTTTGGGGATCCCATGCCCAATGGACCCCCAACACAAACATCCTGACTTGCCCTTGAGTCACTCTATCGGTGTAGAGATCTTCATGCGGAGACCTCCCAACTTTTCTTGGACCACTACGAGGTCGGCGGTGCATTGAGCCACTGCATGTTGTATCTCCTTCGACTAGTCAGATGGCAGGGCCACCTGTGTAAGGCTTCAACCGACTACCGTTTACTTTTCTAGGGAAGAGTTCACCATTTAGTTTCACCAGATGCACCACGCCACCCAATGTGACTTCCTTAATAACATATGGTCCCATCCAATAGATTTGGAGTTTCCCCAAGAATTTATTGAACTTGCTGTCATATAACAACACCAAATCATTCACCTTAAACATGCACAACTTGATATGTCGATCATGCCATGTCTTTTCGCATTGCTTTTGTACCTACTGATGAAATCGTGCAAAAAATCGTTCTTCTTCGAGTTCTTCCAACTGCACGAGCCTCTCCTCCAGGGTTCTGTGGTTTGTCATACTTGTGAGCACCGCTATGCGTAGACTAGGCACGATATATACCATCGACATTACAACTTCCACTCCATAAACTAGCCTGAAGGGCATTTGTCCTGTGAGTTTCTTGCATGTTGTCATGTAAGCCCATAGTACTGTGGAGACGCATAGGTCCCAATCGCTCCGTTGTGCATTACATACTTTTGTCAGCACAGTCTCCAATACTTTGTTAAATGCCTCTACTGTCCCGTTAGCCTGTGGGTGATACGGCGTGATTTTCTGATGGTACACCTAAAACTCTTCTGTCAGCATGCTGATCATCTCATTCAGGAAATGTGTACCGTGATTGCTCATCAACATCTTTGGACAACCGAATCGTGTCAATATGTGCTCAAACAGAAACTTCGTGGCCATCGCAACTGTGAAATCTTTTACTAGTTGCGCTTCTGCCCAACGCGCCAGGTATTCAGTCGCAGTAATATTATATCTCATGCCTATCCTTCCTTGCAGTTTTATGGGTCCTACAAAGTTGATCACCCACTTTTCAAAGGGCTGCAATGTTATTTGTGGATTCAAAGGCATCTCATCCCTTCGTGATGGCTTGCTCGTTCTTTGACATACATCACATGCCTTGTAATGTGATTTTGAATCCTGATGAAGGGTCAACCACCACAACCCTGCATGGAGAATCTTCTGCACGGTTGCTCTTCCTTCATAATGACCTCCCATGGGGCCCCCATGAGCTTTTTGCAAGGATACTGCTTTGTTCAAACTCTGGTACATACCTTCATAGTATCTCATCATTGTAGGTTTTAACCCTGTACATAAATTACCTGCATATGAATTCTAAAACGTAGAAAATAAACAATGTAAGATCATAACACATAAAACACATATACATAGAGATTTTCCCCCTGGATCCCAAAACCGGGACTACCAACTTGATTTTTGATTAAATTCCTTTTAATGTTACAATACATATTTATACATTCCAAAGCATCCAATACCATGGACCGAAAACCATAAGTAGGTTTGCCCAACCTAATATAGGGTCCAAAAAAAAATATCTTGGGGCGCTGTCCTGGAACCCATAGAGGGGGGCTACCCGCCCCCCTCAAACCCCCCTGTGACCCCCCCACTACACAATCGGTGCAATGAAGGGGGGGCTTCACCCCCCCTCTAACCTCCCGGTTCACTACGTTGTTTAGTCGTGGAAAGAATATAACACAACCCAACATTCTCCCACTTGTTGTTTTCTTTCCCCTGGAGGCCACAGGAGAGCTTAGTCATTTTTCCATCCCTGAAATGCCCATTGTTTCTCTACACCAGGAGAACTTCTCAGAGCTCACAGATTTTGTCAATGCATCTGTAGTGTTCTTCAAAGTGTCCACCTTTACCAGCAACACCTTTTTGTCTTCTATCATATCCCTCACAAAGTGATATTGAACATCAATGTGATTTGTCTTTGAAT
>APFE030246422.1:26656-49384 GCA_000404065.3 Pinus taeda
TCATCTCCTCTATTAGCAAGGATGAGACTATTTCATCAAACTACAAGGCAGTGGCATTGCTACCTATTGCAATAACCAGACTATCCCACAAATCTGGTAGAGAACACAACAAACTGATGCACTTATCTTCATCTGAAATTTTAATATCAACAAATAATAACTGACTTAACATTGTATTAAATGCATTCA
Organism: Pinus taeda; assembly: GCA_000404065.3. NCBI lineage: Eukaryota > Viridiplantae > Streptophyta > Pinopsida > Pinales > Pinaceae > Pinus > Pinus taeda. The sequence goes on from APFE030246422.1 coordinate 26,846, forward strand.
GATGCTCTATCACCAAGTCTCCATCTTTCATCCTTAGGTTATATAGCTTTTTCTGTAGGAACAGTTTATTCACTAGAGACTTAGATTGGTACAAAGTCCCTAACTTTCCCCACAAAGCCTTCATCGTAGCTTGCCCTGATACATTCAGCAATACTGAATCTGATACACACAATCATATTGTGCTCTTAGCCTTCCGATCCAATTTCTTCCATTCTTCATCGGACACTCCCGTTGGTTTAGTACCTGGATCTACCACGATCCACTGATCTTTATCCACAAACAGATCCTCCATCTTGAGTTTCCACAACTCAAATATCTGACCATTAAATTTCTCGATCTCTATCTTTCCACTACTCACCATATTCTTTCACCACCAGAATCGATCCCGCAGATCTCCCACTGAACAGGGTCTACCACAGGCCCGAGCGAAACCCCTTAACAACAAATGCATCCCCTTGAAGCCAAAACAACTTTGATACCAAATGTAGTTTTTAACCCCGTACAAAAATTACCTACATACAAATTGTAAAACACAGAAAATAAATAATGCAAGAGCATAACACATAAAACACATATACATAGAGATTTTCCCACTGGATCTCAAAACCGGGACTACCAGCTTGATTTTTCATTATATTCCTCTCAATGTTACAATACATATTTATACATGCCGAAGCATCCAATACCATGGACCAAAAACCATCGCATCCAAAACCATGGACCAAAAACCATAGGTAGGTCTGCCCAACCTAATATAGGGTCCAAAAAAAATTTTCCCAGGGCGCTACCCCGAACCCCGTAGAAGGGGGCTACCCGCCCCCCTCAAACCCCCCGGATAGGGGGGGCTGTCGCCCCCCTGTGACCCACCTGTCGTGTAATTGGCACAACGAAGGGGGGGCTCCGCCCCCCCTCTAACCCCCCGATTCACTACGTAGGTTAGTCGTGTAAAGAATATAACACAACCTAACAATCATTCCCCATCTTATACATATGCCCTGCAATGACAAAATTCTGCCACACACACCACTAGCTCCTTTTTCTACTGGATATAGTAACCTTCCGGCATAGCTCCAGTTGTTAGAAAGTGGATTATATCGTCAAAGTGTCCATCCACTAGGTGAACAACAAAAATCTGTGCGTCAGGTAGTCCTTCCTCTAAATTGGTAGGTTCCTCCATTGTCTCAATGCACGACAAGTGATTTGGTCCCGCATTCAATCATCCAGGCTTCACAACAACTTCGAAATCATATTCTTGGTACAATAAAAGCCACCTGCATATGCGTCCCCCCAACATAGGCTTATTAACCAAGTATTTTAGCGTGGAATGATCTGTGTACATCTTGAAGTCCCCCTAACAAATAGTGCCGATATTTCTAGAGCGCGTACACCATAGCCAATCCCTCGCGCTCAGTGGTGGAGTAGTTCTTTTCTGCTTTAGATAATTTGCATCTCGCGAATGCGATAAGGTGATCAAATCCTTCTCCGCCCTCTTGTGTAAGTACGGCCCCCAGCACTATACACGATGCATCAACATGAACATGAAATTATTTCTTCCAGTTCGGGAAGACAAGAATTTGTGCAGTAACCATCTTCTACTTCAATATATCCAGGCTTTTCTTATAGTCAGCATCCCAGCAAAACATGACATCCTTCTTCAGTAGTTTTTCCAATAGCTCGATGATCTGAGCATAACTCTTGATAAAATTTCTATAGTACCTAGTTTGTCCCAAAGTAGCGTGCATCTGTTTCACACTGCGTGGCGCTTCCAAATTCATAATTAACACAATTTTTGCGGGGTCTACCATCAGCCCCTGTTTACCAACAGGTTCCCAAAAGGAACAAGAAACATACATTTCTTGAGGCTGAGCATGATTTGGTATCTTCGGCATGTATCCAGCATTAAGCGTAGATTCGCTACATGGTTCCTAACCAACCCAAAGACAGTCCAATCATCAAAATATACTTCCAAGAACTTATGAATATACTCCCTAAACATTGCAATGACTACGAGCGAGAAGATAGCTGGCGCGTTCTTCAATCCAAATGGCATGACAGTGTATTGAAAGAAACCCCACTCCATCGCAAAGGTTTTCTTGCTCCTATCTTCCGGTGCAATCCTGATCTGGTGGTATCCTGAGAACCCATCAGTGAAAGAGTATTCCTCCTGATCGCCTACATTGTAAAATATTTCATCTGTGAATGGTATTGGGAATGGATCATGGATGCACGCGTCGTTTAATTTTCTAAGATCTCCGCATATTCTTATTTTGTCCTTCTATTTCTTTTCATGTACCACCATCAGACTTACCTAATCGAATTCTTCGATAGGCTGAATAATGCCTGCCGTGAGAATCTTATCTAACTCTACATAGACCTTCTCCTTGTACTTTGGGTTTAAGCGATACGGTCTCTGCTTCACTGGCTTTGCGTCGGGTTTTAATGTGATCCTCATTACTCCTGAGTCTCTGATTATTCCCTTTAAGTCCGTGAACTTGGTCAAGAATAATTCTTGATACTCACAGAGTAATTCAGCGACCTTATCTACCGTCGCAACATCTCAGTAGTCCCCAATCTTCACAAATTTAGGTTCCAATGTTTACCTGCTTAGTCTTTATTGGCACAGTTATGTCAGGGTTCTCGATTTGTGGTCCTTGAACATCGCGCTATCCTTCTATCTATGGAATATCAATGTTCCTTGGATATTCATCCTTTTCCTCAGAAGTTACATTATAACACTCCAATGCGCAAGTTAACTGGGAAGCTCAGTCAGGCTAAGTCAATGCTACCTGCTCCTGTGGCATTCTAAAGATGGTCGCCTTTACCTCTTGTAGTGCTTCATTAATACTCTCCCATCCATCATCAAAGTTAAAGGCCATCACAAATCCTTCACACAGAACATCCCATTCATTCGTCCCATGGTGAAGCTCTATTTCTATATACCAGTTCATCGATATAATGTCCAGAGTGTGATAGAACAGGTGCACCCACTCTGGTTGTGGATTTTACCCATATACATGCATCCACTTAGCCAGATGCATGCCCAGATCATCCTGCCCATCGTATTTATTTGTGAACCATACTCGAGGCTTTCCAAACTGTGTGCGCATCATCCTTCTACATGCATTCCAATCATCAAAGTTTCCTTTGTGAGTACCCCACCATCTCGTGGGCGTGGCATGTAGTACCCAATTCAAGGCTTCGAAACACTGTTTCTCCGGCACCTCTCTCTCAAACCTGTCCAGAAAGCATCTACCTCACCTAATCCATCATAAGTAGGTAAATCTCTCATTTCCATTGAAACACAGCACAACGACCTTGTCATTATGTTACAGTTTAGTGTGGTTACCTCATGTAACCTATTATTCCATCGCTCTATCTCCACATCCAAGTCTAAAGTACAGGAGCTTTTGCACTCCCATGAAATTCACCTGTCTACAGTGGGATTCACCCAGTCTTTATCTCGTGCAATTATCTTGTAGATGCAGTCTAAGTTGTCTTCGCTTTCATAGTCGCGCACTGGCTCAGTGTAGCACGATCCCTCAGCGAGGTCCAAAGGTATTTCTACGCGCAGAGACTTCGTCTCAAAAATCATCTTGTTCTTTTTCAGGTTAATCACCCCATTCATGTCAGTGTCCCAATCGATTCCTAAGAGCACTGGGTAGGGATTGCTATCATCGACAATCTCTATCACCTCAAAGTCGGCTAGCGCGCTTGCTCCTTCAATATCCTCTATGATTCCCTACAATCGCCCCAGGGGTATTATCTTTTGTTGGTTTGCTATCCGCAGCTGAATAGGAGACCACTGCAGCGTAAGCCTCCCCATGTGCTCCCATGTCTGCTTTGGCAGAACCTTTGCGTCTGATCCTAGATCCAAAATTACTTGGTCCATCTCATATTCGCCAATCTACGCAGTTAGCTCATTTATCTTCCTGTTCTTGCCTTGTGTTTTTAAATCTTCTGGATCACATATGATTCTCTTGGCGAAGTCCCAACGCATCTGTTAATGATTTCTTGTAGTCCCTTTACCGACTTACTGTCGTGCAATAACTTCATACATGTTTCCAGGAACATCGTGAGCATCAATGGGTCCATTTCAGGCTCCGGTCTGTCTTTGCTTCCTGAAGTGGATGCATCATCGAAGCTCTTCTTAGCTTCCATAAAAGTTTCTTGGGTGCACTCCAAATCAAATTTTGCTTCCTTTGCCGAAGCTTTGCGAACCCAAGTGCTTTCTTCGGGCTATTTTCCTTTATCATATCCCATCATAATTTCATTTTTGAGCACGATATTTACATTAGGTTGTTCCTCCCAGGCTCAGACCTCATCATTTGTAGGTTCTGAGTCAGGGGAGGTTGTAACCCTCATTTTTCACGTATCCTAGCTATCAGCGTAGGACAATCCTCCATCTCATGATAAAAAAAAATACAATACAAACATGATGGACGCATCAGATTCATACAATCACGGGCATAATGCCTTGGCCCTTTGCAATTGTTGCATTTCAGTTGTCCGCAACCTCTCCCAGGTCCTCCTCCACCTCGGCCTCGTCCGCACCCTTGGAATCTGGCCCGCACCATCCTTGTGCCCTGGTCTAGGGGCCTCATTTCAACCTGAACCCTCTAGGTAGGAGTTCTATCCATCATTAGCTCATAACTTCTACAGGTGTGCTCATCATGTCCCACTGATCTACAGAAATTACAGAACAATTGTTGTGAATTCTACGTGTACTTCTGCAACAGATGACAATTGTCCGTAACATTCTTTCCTCCTATTTTACAAATCACACACCACAAAGTAAGCATTGTGCTTGATCCTGCTTGTGCTTCTGGCCTTACCGGCATCGGTCCTCCTCCTACAAGATAATTCACAAATACCGGGCAATGGTCCTTGTCATGTCCATGAACCTTACATTTTATGCACCACACTTCTTCGCACACTTCTGGTCAAACTGTCCTGTCCTGTTTCAGACTCTGTATCTCAAGGCATAGGTTCTTCAACTACGTGTAGATCTGCTAAACTCTGAGGTTAGGATCCTGTATGAGGGTCTCATGTAGCCTCATCACGGTCTCTAAGGCTTTGGCCTAAGTTGTCAACCTTTGCCGCATTCCTCAAATGTATTGATAGTGATGCTACAAACCATTCACGGTGTTGTCCATCTGTTTAGGTCATATTAGCTTTGCGAATCGTGCAGTTCAGCCTTTGATCCAACTCCAAAGGATTCTCACCTGGTAGCATTGTAATTTCTTTGAGCCCAATGATTGACTACGCTTCTGACTTCGTTATGCTAAACTCCCTAGTTAGCGCAGCTCGGATTGTCGTGATTTCCACATTCAGGTTATCACTAGAGTTCTTAATGTACCAAGTAAGTGCACGATCCTGTAGAGCGCTAACCAATGTTGCTTTCTTGATATTATCATCCGTCACTCCTTCACTTCCCATACAGCTTTTACCATGAACCAAAACTGGTATGGATCTTCATTTCCCACTCCTTTGAACACATGCAACTTTATCAAGCTTGCCATATTAAAACACGGGGGTGGCTAAGATGGTACAGGTGAAGATGGAGGTGATGTCGATGAAACGAGTGGTGGCGTGGGTGGAGGTGGTATGCATGGAATCCTTTGTCTTATCAAATGGATTGCACTTTGCGTAGATACCGTCGCAAGCTCTTCCTCATCCCCTCCCAGAGGTGAAATCAAGGGGCTAGTTTCTAGTTCTGCACTACCTCCGTTTCTATAAATTCTCCCACTTCACGTAACTTCGAACATCAATGTATTCACATAATCCACTTTTCACACAATAGCATTTTAATCCAAGTGTTCAGAGACTTAATTTACTTACCTCGCAGTCCTTTGAGAAAGCATCGCTCAGCCTTGTTGTAGCTTGACGTACTGTCTACTGCGAACTCAGTAATGAATCCTCCTATAATCTGATCGAGCCAGTGATCAACGATGCGCACGATCTTATCCCCTAATGCTTCCAATATGCGCATTAATTCGAGGGTCCACACAATAATACTGTCGAGCTTGCACCTTCCTTGGCTATCTGTTATCTTCGCGATCCACTCATACAGCTTAGTAAGGAAGGATGCGAAGAAAATTTCTTGGGTCTCTGTGTACAGGTAGCAGTCCAACCACTCTTCTTTTGTTAGTCACAAATTCCTATTCTCCTGCATTGTGAATTGGTTAATTCTCCTATCAATCCAACCTTTTATTTCCCTTTTAATTGGATTCCATTCATGCAACATCAAACATCTCTATGTAGATTCTAGTCCTGGCAATGGAACCATTTGCTAGCTTGATGGGGCCTGACCTAGGTTCGGAGTTAATTAGCCAAACAAATCTATATACTACTAGCCCTTCCGGAAATAGCCCGCGGAGTGCGGACTGAGGTCTCACCTGAAACAGTATGGGGGGATGCTGGAACCAAGTTTTCGCACCCTTGAGATGTCTAAGGTGTTGCTTTAGTCCAACTGTGAACCAGCTTCACGCAGAGCATTTTGCGCACTCTTCTGACCTGCGATGCTTTCACGATTTGTTATAATTATCTTCGCGCAGCGCTACCCAGGGATTGCGGTGCTTTCACGCTACTAAGGAAATGATCTGTGCTAATTCCCCAAGTTACACTGTAGATCTTACTTGTCTTCCTTATAAGAGTTTGTTAACTCCACATAAACAGTGTTCACTTATTCAACACATTCATATAAGTTCGCGCAACATATGAACAGTAAACTTGCAATTCATACCCAATATACTAAACAGGAAAAAGATACGCAGATTGATAAGAAACTTCTCTTTGTTAATTCTCCAATGGTTAAAGACTCGACTCGCCCTACGCACTCAGATGTAGGGGTCTGCGCACTTAGATGTGAACTACTAGGCCTCTGTGCACTCAACTGCAAAGCCTTCTCCTACTCTATGACCCAATGAATAACCCTATACTTAGATCAGACTCAATTCATTGTTATTCATTCCATTCCATTGATGTCCCTTTACAACTTAGAAACTCGCTCTATTTATACAATCCCATAGTCCATGGACCATGGGTAGATCTCTCAAGCTGACATTACATTACAAAAATGAGGGCAGACAACCCTCTGACTCATTTACAATCTTCGTGCTTCGCACCCACACATCGCAAGGTCTTTACATTAGACTTAGTCAAAACTTGGGCTCTAACCCCCAAAACTTGCCTTGGGGGATCCCGTGCCCAACAATGGGGGACTTGCAGTTGCGCGCTTTCATCTCTTTTATGAGAAATCAAGTAGAATGGAATCTGGTCAAGAAGTCATTTGACACCAATGAAGAGAAGGAAACCTTGTGGATAAGGGTAGAATGAGACATGGCTACTGAATTAAGGCGTGAATTTAGGAAGTTTTTTAGTATCCCTAATATGAAGGAACAATCAACCATCTACAGGAGGAGGATTGTTGGATTTTTCCTCAACATCTTTGCACAACTAAAAATTTGAGAATTGACTAGATGCCTTTAACATACAAAGGTTGATAGTGCAAGTCGGAGGATTGAAACTCTTTGGGGTTTCCTAATTTTGTGGTTTTTGTTACGCGAGTTCCAGAATATGACCGGATTGTGAAATAAATGGGAGCCTTCTGGATAGGGCTTATATTTAACTATCCCTTGATTTGAATTTTGGTCAAAGAATACCAGCCCCAGTACCAATTGTGTGTTTATGAAGAGGAATCATGGCTACATCAGCTAATGGCTACTCAAGGCTACAAACTAGTTGATGAAGATACTGCTGGTGCTTATAACTTGACAGATTTACAACAATGATACAACAACAGTACCTAAAGATTCTGCATGAGGACATGCAGTTGTTTCAGTTGGGGGTAGATGTTGGGTGTAGTTTTTAAGCATATATTAGACACATCTTTCCCCATTTTTTATCATTCTCTCTCTCTAAATCTATGAACTTTATGTCCCAATTACCATTTTCCCTAGTTATAAGAGAAATTGTTTCTCAACATATTATTTTTCCATCTTTCATTAATATCGAATGAAGTAATGTCTTTTTGAGATGGCTAACCAAGGTAATTGTGGAAGAAGTTTTTTGGTTATTTTTCTTTCAGGTGTTGCCTACAACTAAGGGATAAGGATGAGAAACTATTGTTGTTACTCGTTGTTTAACTAAGAGGATTTGTTGTTACAATATGAAGTTTTGTTGGTACACCTCGATTTGTTGTTACACCACAACTGTCAAAGACCGCGGTTGCTGTCTTCAAAGACAGTTGTCAAGAATCATGAATTATCCACGGACAGTCAAAGGATCTCAACGGTTATGATTGTGGATATAGTGTAACTTGAATTGGTCTTTTATTGGCAAAATAATTTTAACGCTTTCTATTTTTCTCTTAATATTGATCAGCATGAGAATCTTGAGATTCTCATGACTGATCTATTCCCTAATTTTTGGGGCTTGTAAACTTTATAAAAAGGTTTGGTTCCATGAAAATGGAATGGAAACATAGGAAAAACATCGACATTTTGATCTTGTAATTTTCAGTCATTTTTAATACAAAACACTTCTGATGATGTTCATACATATTTCGTGTTGAGCTTTCAACTAGTTCCATTTCATCCTTGCACCCTTCTAGGGAGGAAGGGCCCTCTTCTTTAGCAAGGATTGCAGTAGTAGTAGATTAGTTGTTTGGTTTGTCTTTCTTTTAAGTGTGGATTCATTAATTTTGTTGTATGAATTGTAATACTGATGCACTTTTGTTTTCAGATTGATTATATGTTGTTACACAGTATTTGTTAGAACTATAATATTTAATCAGCTAATTTAATTTTATTAAAGATGTGTGTTGTGCCTATTATTTGAGAAAAACATGAAGTGTGATGAGTGAATTTCATTCATGTAGAATGTATTTTTAATTTCTACATGAGTGCTTTAAGTTCTGCAATTGTGTTCAACGACATTTTCTTACATTTATTTCCCTGGCTGTTATGTATCGGCATAGATAGTGTAGACACCTTTGAAATAAATAGACTTACCTTGGTTGACAATTAAATGCTTGCAATTCAGTTAAATTAAACAGTGATTAAATTGGCCCAACACTAGCGTCTAGGGACCCTTTTTAACAGTGTTGTGCTAGCGTCCCCAAGATTTGAGACACTTTTTCAATCTTAGAGCCCAGGTCATTACCTAGATTTAAATCACATCTTCATAATAGTAAAATAAAAAGGAAATGACATTATAAATGCAATCACTTGAATGAGACCTTGATTGGACCCCTACTAACCATGATAGGAATTTCATCAAACATATCACAAATATGTAATCTACAGATGTAAATAACATATCTGAGCATAGGGGTCTCATACTTAGCTGAGAATCGCTAAGAGACATTAATGCCTCAACATATTAACTACCATTTCATCCATGAGGTCTTAGATACATTGGTCATTCATTTACAAGTAAAAATATGGTGAGAGCCATATATAGCTCTGTCATGAAACACATATATAACCAACATAATAGCAACAAAAATACCAATGAAATCACAACCATATAAAGCACATATAATCCAGTATAATACTCATATTTATACAAGGAGAAATAGCCTCATATTGATGATGAAAAATACAAACCCTGGATGGGACTTCCATGTTACACTCGACCATAAAATGGCTCAGCCAAATCTCTCTTCAACTATTCACCCCTGTTCCATATTCCAAGCATGAATGTCGAATCTCATAAAACACATCAATCAAAAAACATCAAGGGCTTCTAGACGCCATCCACCTCAACCCATCAAACAATGATTCGACCTCACGGTCAAACATCACAAAACCATATTTAGATTGGTCTCTATCCAAGCCTTCCAAGGCTTTTAGAGCATTTGTTCCAACCAAGGCTTCCAGAACTAATAACTCAACCCACAACTCTCACCAGGCTTCTAGAGCATTTGTTCAACAAAGGCTTCTAGGATTAGTAACTCAACCCACCAAGGGCTTCTAGAGAGTTTTTCCAACAAAGGCTTCCAGGACTAGTAACTCAACCCAAGTTGTTACAGGGCTTTTAAAGTGTTTGTCCAATCAAGGCTTCCAGGAAAAAATAACTCAACCCAAGCTAAGGGAACATGAGAACCAAAAAAAGAAACAAGGAAATAAACACACAATCTCCATGGCTATCCAGGAAATGGCAAGGCTAGGCAAATACACTATCAATCTCGACCATCCTCCATGACAATGACAAATCACAACCAACAAACCACATGCATATGCCATGAATGCCAAAACTATTTAGGAAAACATACATGCAACTCGGTACCTCCAAGTAAATCTCGATGGAGTTACTGATCCCAATGTCCCCTTGTGGTTTCATGCTCTTCCTTTTCCTTCTTGCTCCAAAAATCCAAGTATGCCAAACCCTCCAAGGGTGCTCCAATAAAACTCTAAGTGTCCAAGAGTGAGAGTGAGAGAAAAGAAGAGAGAGCTAACTAAACTGACATAAGTTTACACTAACCAAACCTGCCCACTAATCCTTAAAAGCCTTTTTATCAATGAGGCCTCTATTTTCTTCAATTTCCATTATTTTCCTTCATTTTCCTCCTCACATGCAACATGTGACCTTTCACCTTCATTTTCTCCTAATTTCCATTATTTCATAAATAAAATGCCAATTAATGCCTCTTTTCCTTTCCAAAGCCTTTTCCAGTTTCCTTAGCAATAATAAACTGAATGGACGCCCACTAGGATTTATTCACCACCATTCATCTTGGAATACGTGTCCCATAACTGTGGTCTTATATATTTTTACATGGATTTTTAACCAGGGTTGTTACATAACCCTCCCCCTTGGGGGAACACCGTCCTCGGTGTTCAATGACACCTATTAGCAACAATAGTGTTGAAAAGAAAACATACTGCCCATGGAGCTTTATAACACAACTCGTTGTAGTATTTACAATGACCAATGCTGAAAAATGAAAATCATACCGTTTATTGGAGCTTTATAACACAACTCATTATGACATTTACAATAACCACATATACACATACACATTTGCTTCACCCAAAAAATAATCATATTGTCTATGTAGCATTATAAATCCAACTCGATACCAACAAATAAAAAGGAATCCAAAGGCTCACACCTCCACCCTCAAAGTGATACCAGGATTCACCTCCTTCCCAGGAAGTCTAGAATCCAGTGTCAAAGTCAAAGTTGCATCCAATGTCCAACGCTATAATCCCGTGCAACTTGTCCTCTCAGTGAACAGTTACCAACTCATTGTTTCAGGGTGCACTCCCAATGTGCATCTGATTCCATCTAGAAATGATGATGACCAAAAAAAATTCATCCCCGGTCTTCCCTTCTCTATTGCATAGTACCTTGGGTAATTTGGTCACCCCCTTCAGTGCAAACGCTCACCTTTCAAGTTCCATTAGAACCCCCATCCCGGGTAGTCCATCCCTTGGAAAGGCTTCCTTGCATCAGAAGATACAAAAGCCAAGGAATATCACAGCCTTAAAACCATCATACCGGTCATAGCATGCTCATGGCAATTGATGGACACTATTGGGTACCAGTGTCCCACAATGGCCCTAATCCTAAATGCTTTGCCAACATATTATTACATTTCCAATTCCTTTTACCGTTGCGAATTCTTGCAGTTGATTCAACTACCCAAATGGGCATGTTCATGCATTCCTATACCAAGCACATAATTTCCATTAGATTTAAAATAATTTGAAATAACTTCAAATCCAACATCATTGGTAGCTCGTCAATAAGGTACACTTGCAATTCTGTTCACTTCCTATCACAACGAGTCAAACTAGCATCTTTGACCAAATCAACATGTATAAACATATCACATTAGGTTAGTTCAAAACACAACCATCATAGATCAAAATCATAAATCACATGTAACCATCATAAACCAAAATCATATATCACATGTAATAATCGTAGGCTAGAATCATAAATTGCATACATAATAAAACTGAAATATAATACTGATACTTATCCTTCATCGATCCTTACTTTTTCCCTTGCTCTTATTTCGTACGCACACTGGATCGGTTGCCACACTTGACAAACACCCAGTGCCTTCTCCTCAACCATGTACACATACACATAGTGTGCATCACATACATACAACCACACACGACATACAACACCATGAAATACATGCACCTACACCTGACATGCCACACATACACCTACACCCAGTGTCCAACACAACACAATTCATAATCCTACATCTGGTGTACACCACAACACAATACATACATCTATACTCGACGTACAACACCACAAAATATAGGTAGCTTTACATGGTGTACAACACAACACAATACATCTATACCCAATGTACAACACCACACAATATAGGTACCTACACCTGGCATACCACACAACACAATACATGTACTACATAGAGTACAAGACAACATGTACACATGTCACAATACCACAACTACACAATGCACATACATAGTACCACATGCCTGCAACGCAACATGTATGACATGCACACAATACCACATATACACCAATACCATATATACAACATGTATACAGTACCACTTGTACATATCACCACCTACATAATGTATGCACATCATCACATGTACATGGCACCATCTGCACAAAGTGTACACAATGCCACATGTACATCCTACCATCTGTACAACATGTACACAATGACATATGTACATAGAACCACATGCATGACATGTACATGACACCACATGTACACAACACCATATGCATGTACATAGTACCACCTACACACAACACCATATGTACAATATGTACACTACACCACATGCTCACAACACCATTTGTACAATCACGCTGACAACACCACTTGTAGTATCATGCACACAACACCATATGTACATAGAACCCTATGTACACAACACATTCATATCCAACATGTGCACTGCACCATATGCACACAACACCGCATATCCATCATGTGCACAATACAATATGTTGACAATACCGCATATCCGACATGTACATAGCACCATCTATACCCAGTACTGCATATGCAATATTCGCACAACACTATCTATACCACCTTGTAAATAACATTGCGTAAACAACATGTACACACACTATATATACACAACACCGCATGTGCACAACATCACAAATGAAACATGCACAACATATACACAACATAATACCACACATCCAAAACCACACTATCTCTACTAAGCAACCTTGCTTCCAGTGTCTCTCTGTTGTCCATGCATATCCTATCATGTCACAAAGCACATTGTTTTCATTCTGATGATGTATCCTTCACCATTACCTATCATAACATAAACATAGGAATAATATAATCAGATAATATCAACTCATAAACACATGATACCGACCTCATAGATCTGTCAGGCCTACTCTCCCACTTGATTCGTCATAAACAAGGAACCTCTTCATGTCATTCCCCTGCATGAGAAATCATTCCTCCATAAGAATGATCCCTGACAACCCTGTCAGACAGTGACATAGATACATACATACATATATATAAACATTAGTATTAAATAATCATGATCCTTTTAGACAATGACATACATACATACATACATATATACATATAAACATTAGCATAAAAAAATCATGATCCATGATGGCCCTATCAGACATGACATACATACATACATGTATACACATATGGACATCAACATATGATCAAAACATAATTATTAGATATAGGTCAAGGTTAAGAGAACTCTGTTATGTGTGAAATACATGTGCAACATCGAGAAAAATAGATCCCAACATAGCCAAGGCATATGACACCTCAAATCCATTCGCCTTACCTTTCTTGATTACCTTTCCCATGACTATCCTGCCACCATCCATTTACCTCAATGGACCTAACCAATCCAACTAGCTGTCATACGCTCGGCTTCAACTTCCCTTATACATGCATACACTTCGTTTGAGCCTTACATTACTTGTTGGATTTTATTTAGCTCTCCCCGAGCTCCACTAACTTTCCTCTTTCCCAAAAAATTCTCAAGATTCAAAACTTAAAAGGCAAGCACAAGAAACAACAAGAAGAAAACCATGAAAACCAGTAACAATACGACACCACAAACAAAGTGGCATGATCATGCACTAGACATAACAAAATTTCAAATCAAGTGCAAAAAAATCACAAAATACCAAAAGCACAAGACTATCAAAAGACACTAAAGCTCAATCCCCATGTTTCCCTGTGCTTCCAAAGGAAAGATCAACTTGAGCCTTCTTCAATATTTCATGGCAATCTCTTTTCCATGTAATCCCCTACATCATACTACAATAAACACATAATTGTATGTTCTTAAATAAACATAACAATACACTGGTTACCCTACCTTGTTGTTCCAAGAATCTTGCTTGCATTTGAACACATCCACATCATCTCTCAAGGGACTCCAATTCCCTTGACAGATCCACCTATAACTAGAGACTAGATAATATACATGTCAAGTACATGTTCATGAATCTAGCACATATCCACATAATGTCAAACAAAATCAATGTTATTTAGATTATCTTCCGGATACATCGCATAACGTTTCTTTTTTATCAACATTTCGAACCAACAATGGTGGTTCATCTTCAAGATGTGAAAGATTATTGAAAGACTGGTCTCATTTTTCCAATAAGATTTCAATAATCTTTCACATCCTGAAGATGAACCACCGTTGCTGGTTCGAAACATCGATAAAAAAGAAACCTTATGCGATGTATCCGGAAGATAATCTAAATAATAATGAGGCTCGTAGAAACCTCAAAGACAAGAAAATCAATGTTATGAAGACTTCTTGTATGCAAAGCACTTATTTGTTTGGAATTAGGGTTTCCAAACATAGCCAAAGGAATACTTACCCAATTCCTTTCTTTTACCTTTTTACCTTGTTGCACTCTAGGCTTACTACACATTGCCACATCATGCAACTGTTAGTTATATAAACAAATCAATTGTTACCTTGTCAGGCTAATACCAAGTATGTTTCCCTGCAACTATTTACAAATGTCAACCACATGCTCCAAATTTCAAGACAATCATATCTATCAATTTGAAATCAACCTTTACTAAGACTAACAATCATGTCATAATCCATAGTCAACTCATAGTCATTAAACATAATGTTACAACTATCACCCATTACACTCAAGTACATGTCAGCTGTCTCAACACATATGAGTTAGTACAATCATCTTAAAACAAGACCATTTTGGCAGGAAATCTTATATACAAATACTCATATCATTCAAGAAATCAAACATTCAAACACCAAATAAGTGACATAGTCAAACATTCAAACACCAAATAGATGACAAAAGAGAACTCATACCTGAATGCATCTCAGGGGAGGCTACCTTGTCTACAAAATCAAGCTATATTAGCACGATATAGCTTAACAACATATTAACTCAACCATCAATAAGGTCATGATATCCATAATAATAACTAGCTAACATGTTCACATCGTAAGCTCATAAACAATTATCATTCATACATAATAATCTCATCTACACAATCAGTCTAGATTAGTATGACATAATATCATAACATATTAACTCATACCTAAATGTCATAACCCTAACCATTTGCATAGACCAATCCAAGTTAATGTGATACCTATAACATCAAGATATTAATGTTATAACCCTACTCGTCAAGTTAACTAACATATAGCAACAATACATTAACATTTAACATATTCATCAATGACATATAACATAATCATCAAGTTATCTAACCTAAAACAACAATAGAAATGCATACAACCACCTGTTACTATCATTCATGACTATTTGACACATGTGCATATGTTTACACTAATCAAGTAGCATCTATCATGTATGTAACCATAACCTCAATAGAATGAAAGGCATACAAATAACCATAATGCATATAACAATCCTTAACCTAGATACCTACATTCCCAACATACAAACCTATATGAGAACGTGCTCTTGCCTCGAGGTCCAATGTTGCAACTTCATTTTGATGATCTACATCTCCTACTCTATTTCAGCCAACACATTATCATCATAACATACAAATATCGTCATGATGACCTAATGCATACAATGACTTCACAATGCATGTCTGACTTACCATACATGCATAACCATGACAATGCATGCATAACAACATATATACACTGACATGCATAATAAATGCATATACAACCATACACTCATGACGACACATCCCACAACAACACCATCAACCTTCACATGGTGGCATCGCTACAACCATGATCAACACAATGAAAATGCAACAAGCACATGGACTACACGGATTATTAACACACGTGCAACTGACATGAATGCATGACCAACACATCACCCAGCCATTCTAAGGGGTGAACCATGCTCTGATACTACTCTGTAACACCCTCCTCCCACATCTAGCCAAGCAAGCGATCAACTGGGGTAAACATGCCATGAGAGACCACTATGATACGATTCAACCTCCTAAGTCACATTAGGGAAGTGGAATCGATGGAAACACAGCATACATACATTCAACATCAACATTAGGACCTTCAGGAACCAACCCAACCTTTCTACCAACCAACCCCTGGGTCCCACTGACATTTTGGACCACTTGACCTCTAGACGTTCTCATGTTATGGGCATGCCAACATCTAGGGACCTCTTGATGCTCTTACAAGCCTACAAGCCAGTGTCAAGGGACCCTTTTTGTTAGTGTTGTGACAGTTTCCCCGTGATTTTAGCCACTTTTTCAGGCCTAGAGCCTAGGTCACTTCCCAGAATTGAATCACATCTTCAAAACAGTAAATTAAAAATGAAATTACAGTATAAATGCAATCACTTGAATGAGACCTTGATTGGACCCTATTAGCCATGATAAACATTTCATCAAAGATATCATGAATATGTAATCTACGAGTCTAAATAGAAGATCTGAGCACATGGGTCTCATTGTTATAGACATATTTGGGCACTTCAACCCCAAACTTATATGTTGATAAACTAGGGCTCATCAACCCCTAAAAGAGTTGTTTAATACCCTAAAAGAACATGATCATCTGATTACATCATTCCCCAAAAGTTCCACCTGAGAAACCATCCAGAAATGGCCTCAACTGAACAACACTGACTGCTCCACTGGCAAAGTGCAATGCATACTGAGTGTTACACTGCCAGGGTGTGATGCATAATGTTTGGGCCTTCTATAGGGTGCGATGGGCGAGGACGGAAAAATGTCCGAGATAGTTTGCTAGGTGGTTGCTCATGGAATCTTCTAGAAACTTCTCCTATGAAACTTGCCTCTCTGAATTCGCCCAGGGATGAGTAAGAGATCCAAGAAATCTCCAAGTAGAACTAATTGTAACAAGTGGGATGACACTAATCAAACCCCAGAGATGACTCACACCCTTGCACACATCTATAAATGGGTCCCTCATCTAATAGATCTGGAGGCTGAAATATTGTGAATTGCAAGGAAGTGCTGATAGTTTGTAACTGAGGAAAGAGCATTGTATTGTTGGTGTGATCTTGCTATTTCATGAGGTGAAGAGGGATTGAAGCTGGGAGGATGATGCTAGATCATAAAACTGGGTTGTAATTCTCCCTTCTATTAATAAATTTCTTCAAGTTTTCTTCCATATGATTGTGCAATTGTGAATGTTATCATTTGTGAATGCTATCATTTGTGAATAATATATCTGATTCTGTAATGCTTATGTTGTAATAGATCAAGATGCTTTGACAGTTCTTTGTTACTGTGTTTCTACAGGTACTCTCCAAGTGGGTTAAGTACGGGGAGGAGTTGCAAGATTTGTCAAGGGGGAGAGAGATCGAGCAAGGGATTAAGCAGAAGTTCCAGGTTGGTTCCATTATCTTTCTCTTATCTATTACACATAGAAGAAATCATTGAATTGCTTTGAACTGTTGTTTCTAGGGTAGCTTCCAAACCTAGAGGGCTAGTCGTTTGACAAGACACTAGTTTTCCCATAAAAAAAATTTGCGACTCCGCTGGGGAGCGAATAGATGTTTGTTTGCTATTATTGTTTGTTTTATAAACTATAGATAGAGCCTGAATTTAGCCAGGTAGCCTTCGAACTCCTCTTGCTCTGCAATTTCATAGTATATGAATGTTGCTTCAGTCAATCTCTGGTTTAGTTTATGAATTAAACATTTGACTTATAAAGCACATCTAGATGCCCTTTTGGTAGCTCAGTAACCTCTCAAGACATCCCTCTATACTTTGCTCTTTACTGTCCATCAAAGCTCAGCCTAACTCATTGAAAATAGCTGCACATCTGATCCAAAACCCACTTCAGTTGCGCTCCCTGGCCCATTGCACTATCTGTCACTGTAACCCAATATGCATCGCACCTCCTGAGTGTAGTAAGTGCAATGCATCCCTATTTCTGTGAAGCCCAGGTGCGATGACTGATTGAACCTTTTTCCATTCTAGAATTTGGGGGTTTTTGACATTGTATTTCAATTTTGTTTAGTTGTTTTTCTGCTTATGAAGCCTACTTGCATCACATAGATCAGCCTCCATAGATTAGGATTAGTGAATTTTTTTGTGTATTTTTTCATCATTTACAATCCTTTGTTGAAAAGTTGTTTAAATCGATCTGTCGCTTTGGTACAAAAAGTGTCGTAATTGTCGTTTTGTGTCGAAAAGAGAAGTGTCGTGCATTCTTCCCTCCCTTGATAGTTGATTGAACTTTTCTTCATGTATTTGGTTTGATTTGTTGATATTCAAAGTGTCAAAAGCATTTTTTATTCAAAATTGAAAAGTGTCATTTAGTCTTCCTTTCTCTTTTGAAAAAGAAATTGTCGAAAATGTCGCTTTTAGTAAAATATTTCAGATCTTTGATGCATTTAGTTTTCCTTTTTGGCATCTTTCACATTAAGGAGAATGAAAAAACAAATGCATGCATTTGCATTTAGCATTTTTAGTTTGTGTGAAAAAAAATGTATAGGAAAATGCACTAGTGTGTGCTCTTTTCTCTTTGTTTGAAAGAATTGTAATCTTCTTTCCCTAGTAGCTAGGATTTTCATTGCTCAAAATAAACAAAGATTGTTTATCATTCTAGATTGCATATTAGGAATTTCA
Source organism: Pinus taeda (assembly GCA_000404065.3). Classification (NCBI taxonomy): domain Eukaryota; kingdom Viridiplantae; phylum Streptophyta; class Pinopsida; order Pinales; family Pinaceae; genus Pinus; species Pinus taeda. Next base: position 45,936 of record APFE030246422.1, read on the forward strand.
AATCAACATCACGCGGTGAACCATTGAAAGGCAAACTTTAAACAAGATCAACTTTAAAATAAATTTCAGTGAACCTAATAACGCTTTGGAACTTAACGCAACACATCTAGAGGTCTAGGCTAGAGACGTGTTCTGGCGTCATTAAAACTAGTAACTATCATTTTCATTGAAGGTTGGGTGATTCCTCCTCCTTGATACGACAAGTGCTAGCACGAAATTGTGCTCCCCGTACCGTCACGTATATATTGGGAAACCACAATAGGCTTATATCCTTTATCCATAGGAAGTTGAGTCTGCCACCTTATTGATCGAAATGCACTGAACACAACATTCGGGAAGATTGACTGCCGTACATAAGTCCTTGGTAATTTCTCTTTAATTTATCACAAAGGTGTATATTGCAGTTTTACGATTGGTTTGGTAATCCCTCTGTCTAAATTTTCCAGAGTAGTCATTTTCGTTCCTTTTCAACTCTTTAAAAGAAAATGTCCATCTGGGCACTTGTCACTTCAGGCTCATTAAAAATCGAAGGAGACTAGAGTCATCTTTAGCTTTTTCTCGACTCTTAAAAACTTAAAAAGCAAAGTTGTGTCAAAGCGTCATAAAAATTAATTGGAATCGGAATAACATCCCTCTTCCTTAGTTGATCTTAGGTTGAGATATATGGAGACAAATCCAGAGTCCACCAATCAAGGAATCCCTTTTGAGGGGAATCCTAGTCCTTTCTCTTATTGGGGAGATATTGGTGCTCCGTATATGGCTACATTGTTCCTTCTGGGAATTACCATTGGCCTACCAGTATGGCTGTTTTCAACCTCTATGGTTCAAAATGTCATGATTCCTCTGCAATCGAGTACACCTCCACTTGATCCTAAAGTTGACCCTTCGCCTTCTTCCTCATTTGTTTCTCCCTCCCCTTCTTCCTCTTCACTTGGTGAAAGTAGTGATACTAGTAACCAGGTGGCTGAGAAGAAGAAGAGAGGGAAGGAGAAGAAGAAGAAGCCAATTCAGCAAGGGGGCAACCAAGCAACCATTTCTTTGAATGCATCATCTGGTGAAAATCTACACATTAAATTTCCCAAACCCAAATTTCTATGCATAATTTGTGTGGTAGACCATTTTCATTGAGATTGTCCTTGCTTTCCTTGGATCTTGAGAGAATGGTCTCCCCATTCTCACCGTCCGATGTCATAAACCTCTGGTGATCATGTTGGTAGCACACCATCAACTAGTGATAGTAAAGTTCATGGACAGAAGGGAAAAGTCAAATTTCCATATGCTGGTAGCACACCATCAACTAGTGATAGTAAAGTTCATGGACAGAAGGGAAAAGTCAAATTTCCATGTAGGTTATGTGAAGGTAATCATTCCCTTCACCGTTGTCCTTTTTTGGATGAAGCCAAAAGAGTGTTGGATAACTGTCCTGCTTCACCGCAGTGACTCCCATCTAGTTACAAGAAACTTTCCCCAAGTCCTTCACTAGTTGAAAAGCCAACTGACTTAAATCAACTGTCGATCAAAACCACTCTCTTTGAAAGTGAATCTTATGAGTCCATACCTAACCAAAGTCAACAGGTCAAGGTTATAGTTGACCCAATTTCACCTTCTGATAATCGTACCCTTCCTAAAGAGAGTGAGAATGATACCATTCAAGTTCTTTATGTTACATCGGATTCTAACGAACTTGGGGGAAATCCACCTGTTCCATCTAGAGAGGAGGAAAAGCTCCCACTTCTCGTAACTCAAGGGGTTAAGTCACCCATTTATTCAGTACCCCTCCAAGTATTCTAATCACTTCCTTTGATTGGAATCGGCTAGCAAGATCCCGCCTTCCTTCTTATGTACCTTTCCAGATCATAGTACAAGTTTACAAAATGATCGTGTCTAGCACTATCACAGATTAGGGTGCATCAGTGAATATCCTTTCCTCAACTGCTTGGAAAGCACTTGGTTCACCATTGCTTATGCCTGTTACACAGAATTTGTTAGGCTTTAACAAAGGAACCAGTTGACCATTAGGGATCCTTCCTAAGTTACCAATCACTTTGGGAGGGAAAACCATTCATCTGAACGTGATGGTAGTCCCAAGACTGTTAGATTACAATTTACTCCTTGGACGCGACTATGTTTATAACATGGAAGCTAATGTTTCAACACTCTTCTGAGTGATGTGTTTCTCGCATGAAGGCAAAATTGTCACCATGACTAGCTTTCATTTCTTGGTCCAAGCATAGCTCCAAGTCAATCATCATCCCTAAATGGTCATGTTACATCAACGGTATCTCTTGAACCTTCATTCCATTCACTTGATTGCCAAGAGTAGTCTAGTGGATGTAGCGAAGTTTAGGGGGCATGCACCTAGTTGTAAAGAAAAGTTTCCTTGTAGGTCATGTGATTGGTTTGTCACACCATTCACCTTTGTCTATTCTGGACGAAGCCGTCTTCACCGCAGTGACTTCCATCTAGTTACAAGAGACTCTCTCTTTTGTCATGCTGGGGGCATGCACCCCCTTTTTTTCAAGCATAGTTCCCCCATGGTTCAAGCTTGTCAAAAATGAACCCATTTTCAATTTTTAGTTTTTCCGTTTTTAAATTTTTAGTTTTGTCATTTCGAGCTTATAAAAAAAAAAATGAAACTGAATCCAAGCATAGCTCCCCCATGGTTCAAGCTTGTCAAAACATGCACCCACCTTCAAGTAATTAACCTTTGTGATTGCCATTCTATCAGCCTTTTGAGCCTTGGTTGTGTACATCTCATCACCACCATTCCTTTCGCCAATCACATGCTTCCACTTGGTTGCTTACCCTTTTTGAGGAACAATTGTGATGAGTGGTCTTATTAGCCAGCCTCTTCACAAAATTCACCATGCTTTGAGAAGTTCCAAATTCACCGGAACCAGTGGCTACCCTAGACACCACTCGTTCCTCAAAATCGAGTCTCCTTTAAACCCTTTTCAGACTCGTTAAATATGAAAAGATTGTCGAGCACTTGGCCTTTTCAGGGCGTTAAAGTGATTAGAAATGTCATCCCTCCTGTACGATTTTATACTTTTTCAGACTCGAGGGATCATCTTACGAAAAAGTCGAGCGCTTGTCTTTTTCGGCTCGTTAAAGTGATTGGAAAAGTCATCCCTTTTGTATTATTTTATCCTTTTTCGGACCTAAGGGATTATTTTATGAAAAATAACTTCTAGAGTTTTCTTTTCATCCCTTTTCAAACTCTCTAAACATGAGAAGGACAGAGTTATCCTTGTCATTAAACTTGTTAAAACAATAGCGCCAAACTTGTCCATTCTAGTCAAGACCGAGTTTCACTGTCGCTAGACTTGTTAAAACATAGCGACAGGTTTGCCCGAAGGGAAAATTATAGAACAAGCATATGTTATCCTCCTCAAGCTTGAAAAAATAAAGAATTACTGGTCAGCAATGACTGGGGAAAAAGGGAAAAA
>APFE030246438.1:0-13713 GCA_000404065.3 Pinus taeda
GATTTGGGCATAGAGGTCATTGTCTTGTGGGGCCTCAGTTTGGACTTATGTAACTTTGGAAAATCGTCAGAAGTTGTTGTGACAAAAATGTAAATCGCTCATTATATTTTCCACAGAAATATCTTAATAATTTTATGATATTTAACAATTGACCGACAAAGGAATTTTTTTTCTTAACAATTTTATGATATTTAACAATTGTCTGGTAAAGGAATTTTAATTCACTTAATTTTGAGCTACTAGACATAACATTTTCACAATCGTTTCCATCGTCCTCCTCAACTTTTCACTGTTTGACATAGTGTCCATGATTTTTTTTGGGTTAAATGTAATTAAGCATTTTTATGCAATTGTAAAACCAGAAAAATCAAGCAAACAAATTTTATCACAATGAGATGAAAATTGATGCAATGCTCCTCGATCATAAGATTTCAAACACCCTCTCATAATTGGCTTCAACATGTAGATCATAGACTAAGTAGTTTGTGACATTAAAAGAGAAAAATACCTGGAATCAAAGAAGTGAGCAGAATCCGTAGTCATAATTAACTTGACAACTAACCTTTAGAATATTTTGATAGATATTACTTGAGCAAAAAATTATCCAATATTCAACATGAATTGATATTTTCATCTATAATAAAAAAAAAACAAACACTAAGTACCCACTATTCTTACCTAAGGCAAGCAATGAGACACACTTTTTCAACATAATTTGTTGTGGACACATGCTAGCTGCAACCTTTTCACCAGACATTAAACTATGTATGTAGAGTTTAAGATTGATTGATAAATAACACTATGCAAAAATGTCCATGTGTGTTGAATGCTAATGTCAGAAGCTCATAAATTAAATTCAAACTAGTCACTTAAAAAGTGTCCATTTACTTGCAAAGACACGTGAAAACATTTAAATATTCCATAAAAGCTACTTAAACACATGAATTTTAAAATAATTCAAATCCTTACCCAAGGTAAAGATGGAGAAAGGGGAAAATAGCAGTGATAGAGATGAAAGCTCAACTGCTAATGTAAATAATGTTGTTCCAACAAAAACTAAAATTGGAGCTGCAAATGGCAAGTATATTGGTCCCATTGGTCATTTCATGGACGCTGCACTTTGAAATTTGGATTCAAGAGAAACCTGGGTCCCGAATAACCTAAAATTTTAGATGTTAAAAATGTAGTATTTGCTTATAACTTTAGGCAAGATGATGTGGACATAAGTCCAGCCTAGTCAATCATGCATCAGAAGTTGTGTTTTAGAGTAGTGGCTAGGGTTCTTCTTTACAAGATGCATGATTGAAATGGATCTCATTCGATTACCACTAGGAATGGCCTATGATAACAACAATAAAACAAAAATCCATTACCACAAACTTTTTCCCAGAGCAAAGAAATGGAGACCATTAACAAAGCAAATAGAGAAAGTGTGTGAACATGGCCATTGCAGAAGACTGAAATCAGGGATTCTCTAAGATGATTCAATAACAAATGGCTAAAAACTTTCCTAAGAACATATGCTCAGGCCCAAGAGGTCTCTCACAAATTCCCATACAAACATTCACCTATATATCCCTATTCTAAGCCTATAATCTTTTTTATAATGAGAACCCTCACTTTTGCTTCATTATCTTTCTTAGCTAAACCAATTGAAAAAATCTTAAAGAAAGATTGCATGATTATTGTTGGAGAGGTGAAATTTTAAACTTCTTAAAAAGGCAAATCTCATCATTAGCTTTTTCACCATTTTAGAAAAACAACCCCAAAGATCAACCAAGTGATGAAGGAGCAAAAGGTAGCAAATTTGAACTAGTTATCAGAATGATTGCTACCTCCGTACCAAGTTTTTCAAATATGCGGTTGCTAATTATGATCCATTAAGATTCTAGAATGCTTCTTTCGAGTATCCCAAGGGGGAAAGCAATTATGCAACAAATCCTCTCAAATGTGCACAACTCACTGTAGATGTTGCACTGAAAAATCATGAAGAAAACATATCAATTATGAAAAATATCAATGGTTCCATCACTTTTATGTTTGGAGAGTCACCTCATCTGCCTCTTTCCCTAGATGTAAGGTTTCATCCTAAAGAAGTGGCTATTTGGAAGACAAAGTTCAACAAAAAGTTAACAAACTTCTAATGAATGTTTGTAGGACCAAGGATAAGTGAGTGTCCAACCACATTGGGACGAGGGAAGGTGCCAATGATTGTTTGCCTAGTCAATCATGCATTATAAGATGTGTTTTAGAGTAGTGGCTAGGGTTTTGATTTACAAGATACGTGATTGAAATGGATCTCATTCCATTACCACTAGGAATGGTCTATGATAGCAACAATAAAACTAAAAGTCATTACCACAAACTTTTTCCCAGACTTAAAAAAGTACAAAGAGAAAGTGTGCAAACTAGTGTGCAATGTTTAGCTTGGAGTTGAAATGTGTTTATTCCAGTTAAGTCTAATAGATAGCAAATCTGGAAAAAATTAGATCATCTTATTCTAGAACTATATAAGAATTTAAAGTCCCTGCATTTTCCTATGGGATTTGAATATTTAGTTTCACAAGATAACCATGATTAAAATAGTGAGGATTTCACATCTATCCCGTGACATTTTAAAGGGAGTGCGATATGCATGATCATTGCAAAACGACTAGCAAACAACAAATTATCTAGTGATGAGAACTTTTTCCATCTTTCAAAAATGTGTTACTTGATGCATTCACGGTGATTGTATTACCATTGAGTATCCTTTAATAATGCATGTTGATTGCGATTGTGGTGTGACAATAAATTGGCCAAAACAAGATCCCAAGCTGGAACCGACTGTGTCATGTTTATATTTTATATATACTAATTCACACTTATTACTTACGTGGACCAGAGAGATCATGGCATTGGATCATAATAGACTGATGATCCCTTAGTGAATGTTCTCAAACATCTTTCAATCAATAAGAGCAACGGAATACAATCTAACCCTGACCAAAATAGAGACTTGAGTATCTAGTCTTTTAGAAGAGGGAAGGCTTGCCACTGTAATTTCAAGTAACTTTTTGGCATGAGGACTGCACTGGACATATATTTCGAGGAACTTCTGCTCACTTAAATGAAGTGCACTAAGGAAACTAGGAGGGTGCTTCGAAGGTTGCATTGCACTGAGAGCACTCAGCACCTTGTGGTGAGGCTTGATCCTACGCTACAAGCTGTAACAAGACACTGCAAGAGGATCTAAAAAGATGAAATTTACAGGAAACCCTGTAGTATGCATCAAAATGTCCATGTCCTTCTGTACCTTATCCATGGAAGCATTTAATATACGTCGATGCCTCCTAATAAGCTCCTTGATGTCATCTTCAAGGAGCCCAAAACTTGTCAAATGCCTCAATTTCTTTTCCCAAAATCCAGGCTTGTTATGTTTAAGCAGAATATGAGGTGTTGATTTGAAAACAATGGAGACATTAGCCTCTGATCCAAACAGGGTTTGAAGATACTAGATGTTTGGACGTAAAGTTTTCTCGATACTGCTGTTAAGCAATCTAGATCCCTGAGATATGACATTTCCCATGTCTTGTGTAAGAAGGCCCAATGCTTTCATGAACTCAATCTTGGGATTCAAATGTCGATCAGCGTCAAGAAAAAGAATACGTGGGTTTCTGGTAATAGTCTTCCTTATTTGGTGTTCTGTGAATCTTGAGAGATTCATGAACTCAATCTTGTGTTTGACCTATTGATCAACATTGAGAAAAAGAATACCCGGGTTTCTGGTAATAGTCTTCCTCACCTCGTGTTCTGTGAATACTAAATCTTTCAGTAACTGCACCTTGTTGGGTTGTACGAGTTAATCTCGTCGCAACCAAGGATGGCTTTGCTTTAAGGATAGCTGAGAGTTCAGACTGAAAGAACCCACATTCGTTGAGTTTCTGAAACCGGGCATGTGTTCTCTGATTCTGGATAGCTTGTAGACTTGTCTTTATCAACAATAATCATAGAAAGCCGTGGTAATTTTAACAAACTAATCCAGGGAAATGGTGAAGATAGTGCTGCAACAACCATTGCCAGGGGGTGATGCTGAGATCCCAAAGATGAAGCTAGGTAGTGGGCGAACATGAACATGGCCATTGCATAAGACTGAAATTAAGGATTCTCCAAAATGATTCAATAAAAAATCCCTGAAAATGTACTATCTTAAATATAATAACAAATCGTTGACAAGGTGCTATCTTAAATATTAAGTTCCATGTACTAAATCAGTGAATTTGTATGGTGGGATGAGAATATAGTGATATTTAATGGACAAGATAAACATTAAGTTAATCATTAGTTTAGTGCATGGTGTTTAATATATCTCTTCTAATTTTTATGTCACTCGGTTCATGAGTTAGTTGGTCATCACTTCTAATTGGCTATGGGTCATCTAAAGACGAAGATGTAATTGTTACACGTCATTTTGTCACCATGACACTTGACCATTAAAATGGATCTCTCGTCATCCATAAACATGTTCCATTACACTCCCTTAGAAGTCAAACAATAAAAAACCCTTGAAGAAGATGTGCATTTTGGGGAAAATGACTTTATGAATTGTTAAGTGTTACATGCGCATTTTCCTAGTAAGTTTCTGCGCATTTGCAATTTCTATCCCTGATAATTGCACAAAACTATGCTCTGTCTTCCAGTATAGACCACGTAGGTAAATCAAAGAAAAGTAAAAATAAAAAGCGAATTCGAGAAGCATTGTTGGTCGACTATATCCCAACTGAAATCTTCTAGGTCATATCTATTCGTGTCATACCCCTCAAATCATGGAGCTAATTCCCTTTCATCAAGGAACCCTAATCCCCCAATTAGAAGATCTCATCCTTCTCTTTTGGATCTGAAACTTCTTCCTCTTGGCCTATAAATTGACTAGAGGATAAAGGGATTAAGAGGTTTAGAAAAATACACTTGTGATGTTGGATTTGGATTGAAAGGCTTATCAACTAAGGAGAGATTTAGAGCCATTTGGGAGGAACCTCACGACATCAAGGCAAAGGTTGTGAGGCTCTTCTTTATCCCTGAATTAATACAAATGAATCAATTTTCTCGTTGCATGGTCTTATTGAAATGATGAATGGTTTATGATTCTTCTGATATTTAGTAAGATAATCTCAATTTTTAATCTCCTTGATCATTAGATTAAGCTTGTGTATTGTCCCTTAATAATAATAATAAATAATAAATAAAATAATATAAATATAAATATAAACAATATAACAATATAAACAATAAATAAAGATAATAATGATAAATAAAAAATAATAATAAAGAAAGAATAATAAACTAATAATAATAAGAAAGAATATAATAATACTAAAAAAATAATAAATAAATATTATGGAAGTTCTATAATATATATATACAATTTAAACTATTAAAAAATAAGTAAAGTTATACAAAAGTAAATGAAATAGATAAAGAAAGAATTAAATTAAGGAAATATGTGAAATTAAGTAAAACTTAAAATAAATAAATAAATAAAGTTGCATTTTGATACATGGAATGTGTGCATGCAAACCCCTTTCCATTGTTGTGTTTTTAATGGATGATGAGAAAGATGAAATTCATCATTCATTCATCCATTCTCTTGGGAGAAAAGCATTGTGAGATAAAGGATTCTTTCGCAGTAGTACGTTGATTGAGGGCTTGGGGGTGGCCAATTGTAGAAAGATTATGTGTAGTTGAGTCTATGATTGGGTGGAGAGTCGTCTCCAAAATTTTGTCGTGGTTAGAAGAATTCAAAGAACATTCAACTCCAAAAGCATAAGTAAAGAATATCGTCAATATAAGTAAGTCGTCTCTACTCGTGATTTTTCGAAAATTCTATGTAATATAGTTGAATAGTTGTCTGTTGATTATTAATCATATAATTTAATGTAATTATTTGTATATTTTAAATCAGGGTTGTCACATATGGTATCAGAGCCTAGGCTCAACCCTTAGGGCCTATGGGCATTTAAATGTAGAAAACTTTGATTATTTCCAGAATTTCCAATTACTGCTTCCATAAAAGAATACTCTCCGAAGTGTCAAAATCCTTCAACTACTTAAAAATTTCTATGTGACCTCTAGGTAAAAGTTTGAAAAATAAAATAAAAATTAAAACTAAGTTCAATACTTTGGCTCTGATGACAAAGAGGAATTTAATCAAAAGTGATTGAAAATAAATAATTTTTTAAAACTTTTTCCATTCAAAATAATATATATATAGATTTTGTAAAATAAAATAACTCTAAAATAAATAATTGTTATATAAGACCTAAATAAATACAAATTAAAAAAAATAAAATAAATAAATAAGAATAAAAAAAAATATTTGGATTACTAAATTTAGATTTTAGATTAAATAGTGTCCAAATAAATTTAATGAAAAGTTACATGTTGGCAATGATAATGATAATAGACTTCAAAATTTTACACTAATTGTAATAAGAGATTTTTAATAAATCGGTATTGATTTTTATACTTAAATATATTGTTTATTACTTTTGGTGCAAACTATAAAAATAAATATATAAATATATTGAAAACGATAGCAACTTAACTCTTGTAATGAGTTAAAAAATTAATAATATATAATTAAATAATTAATTAGTTTGCCTAATTTTTCGATTTTATTATTATTATTTATTTACCATTATTATTTTTATTATATGTTTATCAATTTTTTTTTTTTTTATTTGCTTAAATATTTTAATATATATTATATTATTTAATTAATTTTTATATTATAAACGAACATCGCAGCTTGTTTGAATTGTTATGATTGCATATGTCTTTGATCTCTTTTATGTCTGTGATTGCAGGTATTTTTGAGCATTTGGAAGCTTCATCGAGATAGAACAGAGATCTTCATCAAGCATTTCGCAAATAGGTAAGAGGTTTATTCTCTTATTCTTGTATTTACAATTTGAACAGAATAAGCTTAGGGAAAGAGTCATTCAATTGTATGTTTGTTTCTAGTTTCCTTTAAGATCTAGGGAGATTGACCTTGTCGGCAAGAGGGATTTATCTGACGTAACAAATTGGTGACTCCACTAGGGAATGTTACTATTCTCTTCTTGATTTTGCTTTTTGATCTTCTTTATTTAGCTGGACCTGAATGTTAGCAAATTTATGATCTTTTAGATCCTTTGACTTGATTGCTTTATTTTTATTTTTTCTTGGACTTCTGATACCTGCGTGATTTTTGTTCATATACAGAGCACATGTCTGTGCAAGTTTTTCATTAAGCAACTTGCACACGCACACTGGTTTACATTATTAGCCTACGTAGTTCCTAGGAATTTTTGAAAAAATAGGTTTTTCCTTGCCCAAAATCTGAATTTTGGTTCTTGAAGGTGTCATCATATTTGTTTCAGTTGTCTAATATCTTTTTTGAACCTGTTCAAGTGCTTTATGAATTCTTTTTGGGAATTGATCCTTTTGCAAAATTGATTAGGGTTTTGTCTGGCTTGTTTGCGGATTTATAAAAAAGAGATAGATTGTCTTCAAGATCACTGTGTTCCTATCTTTTTTTGTAAAATATACCAGATCTATTATCAATCTTGCTTATTTGTGGTGAATTCTTTGTTTAAATTGTAAATTAAGATTTATCATAAATTGTTATGTTTTGTGAAAAATTGCTTTATTACTGCATGATAAAAGGAAATCGTTTCTTTTCAGTTTTGAAATCTTTCATAAATACATTTTAACATCATTAACTTAAAGAATTCATTAGGGAAATTGCATTTTTTCCAACTCTTGCTTGATTTCTGTGTGTTTCAAATTTTGAGCGATAAATGATAAAAGACATTTTGGGTTTGTTTGGTATTTTAGGGAAATTTGAAATCTTAGTTTATTTATGCATTTAGATTGCATCAAATTGAAATTGGTTATCTTATGAAAAGAATTTTGGTGAAATTGTGAGTTTTGCATTTTGTTCAAAGAAAATAAAAGAAACCCTTACTTTGCCTTAATTAGGATTTCATTGAATGATAGATTACAAATTGCATGTTTGATTGTATCAAGATTTTGAGTCGAGTCATAATATCATAAGTTTCACTCTCATTACCTATTGAGTAAACAACGTAATAACACAACGTTAATTAAAATCAACTAGAATTTTATATTTTTAAGGATTTTACCGCCTATAGTAGCTTAAGTGTAGGGCTTTGGAATAGGAAAGTGAGTAAACTTTCCAAAGCTATAGACAAACAATAAAATCTTTCATTAGGGAGAGAAATCCAATTATTTCAGTTTTGCTCTAGGAAGCTCTTCTTATACATGAGTTAAGCACGAGATCATGTTGGATCTAGTGAAGTGATTTTACCCACTTCATTGGATATGATAGAGCGATTTTCACATATTATGACGGTGCCGAAAGGTACTTGGAGTGAATTGAAAGTAAACCTTTAATTAACCATGTGAAGAGCTTTCAAGGGGATTGAGCTTTGTTACTTTGCCCTTGTGTGTACATCTGATTTATGATTCTCCCCCCAGGTAAAATTGTTGTAGTTAGTAAACTTAGTGACCATAATCCTAGGGCTCTACCTAAGGTGACGATGAAGGGAAGGTCTTGCTGTACCTGGAACAGACGTTGGCTAGACTCACTTGGACTTTTTGGAGGGTAATCTTTGCTCGAGATGGCATAAGCCAAGTTACTTGCCCTAGATCGTTTCATTAAGCAGGTTGTCAGTGTAACTGGTTCCAAACTCTCATATCTATAAAAAAATTTCACCTTGATCTCTACGACGTTGGATTTCATCACCAACTAGTAATTATTGATCTTTGTGACAAGTCAGTTTGTATGGTTTGAATCCCTAGATTTATTAGCGCGTGTTACCTTGTTTGTTTTTTTACTTTTTAGAGGCTTTAGGTGTGATTTTGATATTGTGTAAAAAAATAATTTTAAAAAAGAAAAAGATTCATTGTGGCTAAATTACCGAGACAATCACATAGAATGATAGGCCAACCCCCTGAATATACGCCAAGTCAGCTAGAAAAGATTATAACTGGAAAATTAAAGTCAAAAGGATCCAGGACTATAGATGAACCTGGAACTTCTGATGTAATAGGAATTGAAGTAAATAAGCCAAAAACATCTACTATTCTAGAACTTGAAATAACAAAACTTGAATTTGATTGACCTCAAACATTAGAATTACGCTCAAAACTAACTGATCCAAAAGTTACTGAAGTTATTCAATCAGAATAAGATATTAGAGAGAGTTCAAATTCAAAATTAACCGAACTAGATATGGAAGAACTTGAGTCTAATGTTTCTGAACCTGAGTCACCTTCAGCTGCCTTAGTCCCTACTCCTCCACGTTCACTACGAGTAAAACTTATTATTACCGATAATCTACCTCCTGGTCTTATTAGTCTCGAAGAACTTATCTTTGACGAAGAGGAAGAGTCACCATATACGCCATTTTCTATCGTTGATCAAGCAGATACTCCATAACTTCTTTTTTCTATTTTTCGACCTGACCCTTGGTATGTAACACCCTTAAAAAATTTTAGTTGAAGGCCTTCCACGATACACTACTCCTTATTCTATTGTAACAGGATTTGATATGTCTAGAATAACTTCTGGGGAAATTTCATAAGATACTTCCATGTTTTTTACTTCTCCATAATCGCTTTTATATGGTGGCCCATCAGTCCCTCCTGGATATCACTTTCTTATAGAAACTTATTTAAGAACCTCTCCTTCAAATCAACCTTCAACTATGTCAACTGATTTAACTGATTCTATTGTCCAAGGCTTGACATCTTATTGATATATAAATATGATTTGCGGCAATGTAGGTAATCCTCAAGTTAACCCAATAGGTGGTTATTACTCGCCCGGGGGGAACCATTGTATCCTCCTCCTGAGGGATAACCTTTAGTTGGATCTTACCTTATGGTTGGAGGGAAACCTCCTCCCAGAAATTATCTAGGTTATGATTAGAGACGTCAAGTTGGTTTAGGTCAACGTGTCATATCTCAACCCATTGTTGGTACTATGTATCCTAGGATGAACACAATCTAGAATCCTTCATATAATCAACAACCAATACTAGTTTCTCCTCAAGTGCTAATTTATCAACCCGATCAACCTATTGGACAACTTTTTCAAGGTATTCCTATTCAAGTCCAACAAATTGTCCAGGATAATCCATCAACACCTGTTCAGCGACCGCTCTAGCAACCTATCCCAATTACTCCACAAACTCTAGTTCAGTCTATTGTGCCAACTTCTGTTCAAAATCCAGTTTTGAGTTCACCATCAACTCCCATCTTGAGAGTATCACAAGTAACTGTTCCAATTAGTTCTCAAGTAATGCTGCCGCCAACTACTCAGACTATTCCTTAGGTACCTATTTATCAAATTGTTCCTACAGTTTAGTTTATACCCCAAATACTTGTGGTACAACCTAGTATACCATGTGTGCAAACATTGTTCCAAGTACAGGGTTTTCAAGGTCAACCTCAGAGTTAATTTTTTCAAGGCCAACCTTTTAAAAATCAATTCTTCCAAGGTCAACCTTTGCAGAGTCAACCCTTTCAGGGGCAGTTTATCCAAGGTCAAATGGGTCAGGGTCCTCCTTTCTAAAATCAACTGTACCTTGGTCATACTTTTCAAGTGCCCATTCAACCACAATTCGGTATGGCTCATCCTGGATATCTGGGAGGTACGCAAATTCCAGTTGCTTGGGCTATTCCAGGATATCATGGTTATTCTCCTCCAGGAACAAGACTCATCCCTCAAGGTTATTAATACTCACAACAGGACCCTAACCATCAGTTACCATTTATTGCAACTTTGGATTACCGGATCTATCTCGGTTAACAAATTATCCCATTTTCTATCTACTGTTTTGATCGGCAATCCCTACTAAGTTTCCTAGTGACATTCCAAAATTTGAAGGTAAACTAGGAGAGGATCCATCTAATCATGTCATGACTTATCATCTTTGGTGCAACTCGAACTCATTAGTCGATGATTCCATTAGATTACGACTTTTCCAACGAGCCTTAACTAGTTCGACAACCAAGTGGTATGTTGAATTACCACGAGCTTCTTTTAGTACTTTCAATGCCATAACCACTACTTTCTTGACACATTTTCAAACTACCCATCCAATACGGTAATGGTACTGAATTAACTTCTCTAAAGAGTCAACATCCACTTATATTTCAGATCATATTCATGAATGGAGACGAAGATGTCAATTAGTTAAAGTTTATATCCCAGACCATATTTTGGCCGAATGGTTTATAAAATCACTTTTGTCAGTAATTACTAAACATGTTGCCAAAGGTGGCGTTGTAATTGAAGAGAAATTTAGTGCTCGTGCCCAGTACTTAGATCTTGTTTAGACTCAATCTGGCACTTTGTATGATTTTTTTTTAGATTTTCCTCATCTAGGTCAAATAAACCCAGCCATTACAGGATCACACACTGTTGATGGTGTGATTGGTTTTGTGAGCCAACAATCTAAGCCTAAAAAGAAAAATTCTAAGAAGATTCAAATTTTAGCTTTACCAGATTCACCCGAATAAGATCCTTCTCCTGAAATTACTTCTGAAATAAATGCCATAGATTCATCTGTTGGAAAAAACAAGCAATCCAAAAGTAAAAATAAAGGAAAAGGAAAAATGAAACAAGACACTGCTCCCAAGGAGAAATCAAACAAAAAATAACCAATTGACGAAAAGAAGAAACCTCGTTATCCTTGTTTAATCTGTGATAAAGATCATTACGCCAAGGAGTTCCCTCATCGGACCGAAGGTTCTAAATTCGTTAAGGGTTCACTTATTCCTGCTGTTTTGAAGGATCCATTTCCTTCTCAAGATAGTAAGATAATTTCCCATAACCCATCTTCCTCTTCCACATCAACGGACATCATGATGATGTCTTCACCAATTATGGTAGCTACAAGATCTAAAGACTATGGATCAAAAAGTCCTAGTTTGAATGGAGATTATCCTAGTTTAGCTGGTCAAGCTTCTACATTTGCTCCTCCTATTTTTGTACCTTTACAAATATAAAAACCCAATCTTGATATGGTAATTTGATCGCCTCTTAAAGGTGTTCTTCGAAAGTCAGCTTTTAATCCTCATCCTAGAGTTGCTCAGAATTACAACATTGTTGAAGATTTGGCTATGTCACCTTAAACAATGTCGTATCTCAAAGTGCTTTAGACTTGTCCAGCACAAAGGAAATTACTATTATCAGATATAGGAGCAGTAGATCCCCATGACTCTAATCTAATCGTTTTTTATCTCAAAAATCATGTACCACGACTCCCACATCTACTTGCAGTTCCATTACTAGTTTTTTTCAAAACTAGATGAGTTTTTTGAACAATAACTGATGAAGGAGTGTCTACATGCATTATGTCTATTGCTTGTTGGAAAAATTTAGGTTCTCCAACGATCAATCAGTCTCCCATGAATTTGAAGGCCTTTGATGGAAGAGGTTTTCGACCTTATGGGATTTTGAATGATCTGCTTGTAGAATTAGAAGATAAAAAAGCTGTGATTGAAGTTGAGGTCATTGATCTTCAGCTTGATTATAACCTTTTACTTGGCCAAAGTTGGACTTATGCCATGTCTACAGTGGTCTCTTCATTTTTTTGAATGATCATGTTTCCTCATAAAGGAAAAATTGTGAAAGTAGACCAGCTGTCCTATTACACTTCAGACCCTAGCTCTATTGGTAGCGTTCCTTTTGTTGGAAAATCGTCTACTCAATATGAATATGTTGGTGTTGGTATTCTTAAAGACTCATCGCTTATGGGGACTTTCACGTTCCCTCCACTAAATTTTCCTCATAATGTTTCCCAGGGCAATACGATTACATCAAGCACTTCCAAGTCTTTTGATCCTTGGAAAGTGCCTTTAGAGTCAGAATTAACATTATATGGCAGTGAAATGCCTCTTAGTCCTTTTGAATTGGCTTATGAGGCAGTTCAATCCCTTTCTAACCCAT
Source organism: Pinus taeda (assembly GCA_000404065.3). NCBI lineage: Eukaryota > Viridiplantae > Streptophyta > Pinopsida > Pinales > Pinaceae > Pinus > Pinus taeda. Next base: position 13,004 of record APFE030246438.1, read on the forward strand.
CACCATCCGAAAATGATAGAGTGAATACATTCATCAATGGTTATTCTCATTTGTCACGTTTAGAACCAATATCGATACATGATCCTTTTGATAAAGAGTTTATAACTGATGAAAGCATTATGGAGGTAGTGACTTTAAATGAAATGCCTTGGGATGATTACCATCATCGCTCATCTTTCTTACCCTACCTTGGCAAAATCGAGAATAATTTTTTGTCTATGTTTTCACCTGAGTTTGTGAATAACCATGAATGCTCGATGTTTATTCTTCATTCTGAATCTGAAAATAATTTAGAAAACATAACGAAATTGTAATAAAATTCTCAGTGAAACCAGGAATTACTGAAAATATTCATATAGGAGCTTCTTGTTCTTTTGTGGAAATTCAAACATCTAAAGCCCTATTCTAGGAATTCTGCAACATCTTGGCCTGGTCCTACGAAGAAATACCAGGAATCGATCCTAGTATTGTAGTGCACGAAAATTAAGACTTATCCAGATGCCAAACTTGTTAGACAAAGATTGTGTCTGGTGCATCCACGAAAATCTACTGTTATAAACGCCGAAGTTGAAAAACTATTAAAAGAAGGGTTTATTTACCTCATTCCTTTGACTGATTGGGTATCAAATATTGTACCTGTTAATAAAAAAACAAGGAACCATATGAGTATGTGTTGATTATATGGACATTAACAAGGGTTGTCCAAAAGA
>APFE030246439.1:0-11066 GCA_000404065.3 Pinus taeda
GGATTCACTTAAATAAAACCTATTCTTGAAAATTAGGGCGAATGGAAGGTTGTAACTCCTAATTCAAGGGCTAAATTTACCTTTTTTACCCTCTCCCTTAAAATAAGGTGGGCTATTTGAGGTGATTTGTAAAAATGTACTATGATACAAAATATTCGCCCACTAAAAATTTAAAACTCCTTAATTTCGCCAAAGGGCGAACATTCGCCCCTAAAATCACCCCTATTCTCCATCCATTCATTGAATCTACAAACTATTGAGCATTAGTGGTCTAAAGCCTTGTAAGTTGAGGGTGTTCATGCATGTCTTGAGTAAAACCATAGTTGAAATGGTTATCTGGCTTGATCCAAACCATCATCTGTTCCAATAGTTCTGAGAACAATATTGAAGATTATATGTTACTAGGCATCTACGAGCTACAACCTAGGATAGTTTCCTGGACTGATAACAGGACCCATGTTGGTGAAGGTAGTTTTCAAGTTCATTAGAGGCGTGTTCTCTTCCATTATTAGCATGAAGAGAGTCAATATGTGACTATGCTTCATTTTCAATCCATACATGAAAATTTATGAAAGTTTCAAAAGCTTGAGATTTAATTTTCAACAAGCACATCCAAGACACTTTGGTGTAATCATCAATAAAAGTCATCATATATTTATTTTAATTAGCAGAAGGAACTTGCATAGGGCCACACAAATAAGAAAGTATCAATCCAAGTTTTTAACATGCTCTTGAAATATAAACATGGAAAGGTTGTTTTCTATGATTTATAAGGATACATGCATGACATCGCTTCAGTTTCAATTTCATAGGAATAGTAGGAAAAACTAGAAACAACATTATTTTGCAATAAGGGAAGGTTTTCATGATTAATATATCCAAATCTAGCATGCCACAAAAGACAATATGGCAATGTACATGATGAGAGATGTATGCATAATTTTGCATATGAGTAGATGTCCCTTTTAGTTTCAATAATATTTCATCCTCCACTCCACTCATGACAACCATGTTGTCAGATGTTTTCCTTATTTATACTTTTCCATCAAACATATGAATAGAGTGGCCTTGCTAGAAAATGTGAACTATCAATCCACTTACCCTTGCCATATGTTAAAAAAAAGATATATCTCCATGTATCCTTTGTTTAATCATAATGAACAAATAAGTGATCAATGTTTGTCCCATATTTCTTACACAAGGTACATATACCTAGCTCATGCCTTGCTCCTTTTTAAAAGACACCCCATATTAATTTTCCCTAGCAAGTGACTACCACATGAATATTCTAGATTAAATGGTGCCTTTACTTTCCAAAAATTTTTCCACCACCACCTTCTTCCTCAAACATGAATTTAGACCTTAATTTAGGAAAGAATGTACCCTAAGATAGAATTTTGGACCAAACTCGTGAGTCCTCTTCTAGTCTTAGTCATATGTGGGTTTGTAATAATCTCATAGTGAATCCAAACCATCATTGTACCAACATACCTTTTAGACTTAGTGAATTTCCCCTATTCCATCCATGCCACCATATGTTAGTGTTCATATCATTTATTACATTAGTTATAATAGTAATTCTCATATTTGTATTTTAAATATCAAGTCTCGAGGACAAATACAATTCCCTGTAGTAACCACCTAAGAATTGAGCCCTAATACCATTTTTTTTCCATCATCAACTCTCCATGCTAGATAATTCCCCATGATATGGAAGGACGATACCAACACTTTCCAAATTATAGAGGCATTGGCATATGATTTAACTGGAGTTTTAATCCAATCTTCTGATGGGAAGTAGAATTTATTTATTATTGGATGATTTATCATTAATTTGAACCATACATAACTACATAAGGGATATGACTCTTGGTTTCATATTCTAAATGGATCTTCCTATCCACTTATGACTCTTCATATTATTCCTCCTATATCTATATATATTTACAATAATATTTCTAATTTACCTCAATCCCTAAGAGTTAGATATCTACCCCCACCCCGAAATCTGAAGGTGTGTTTGTGTGATCAAAATTAGATAACTATATTAATTTTCATCTATATTTATGCCTTCGTAGTGGGAAAAATTGGAGGAATCAACCTGTAGGGTCATTTTGAGAGTGGCTCCTAGTTTGGAAAATTGAGGTATGAAACCTTCCAAATCCATTTCGAGGCATCAAACAATATTTCTTGGTGTAAAAACTTTCTCACTTTAGCATAGTGCCCTAAGACATTTATTTTCACATAGGACCTTTCCAAGGGTGCAATAATTGTGTTAATTGAAGTTCATGTGCAAAAGTTATGTCCCCCCATGGGTTGACCTACTGTTGAGCCTCATGATTGCTTCATTTTGACACTCTCCCTTACCTATTTTTCCTTTCCTTGACCATCATCATCAACTCAATAGGCATCAAACTACAAGGTTTTTGACATGATAAGGTAATTAATTGTATTATCTTTCATATTTAATAATGTTCCTTATTATTGAGTTAATATTTGTATTAGATACAAAATTCGTACGATTCTATAGCTAATCTATGTTTCTGTAGCTGATTCCAAGGTTTATCAAGATTGGAGGTGCCAGCTAAGAGGAAAAAGATATGGACAGGTGGAGATTAATCCCTTTAACGAATTCCTCCTATTCATCTGAACCAGATCATCAGAGGATTGTTCGATTACATGGTCAAAGGTTAAAGTCAACCTGGTTGTTGAACAGGCGAGCGAGAGTCTGAAATTCCTGCGCTTCACGATTTGGTTTTCCAAATAGAAAATCGTGAGCAACAATATCTCGATATTTGTTAGAAGCTTAATTTAGAACTCTGTTAGATAAGGTAAGTGTAAAATCCTTGAACAATTATTGACACGGGCTTTTATAAATACCATGCAACAAACATGAACATGAGGTTAATTTATATATGCAACAATATTGTTTCAAACTCTGTTTTACATATTAATGAAGAATGAAGCCTTGATGCGTAGCTGACTGTTCAATTAAAGTTCGGTGACCGCTTATTTGTGGAGGGCCCTTGCAAACAGTGAAGGTTTTCATTTTTTGTATATTTTCTTTATCATTTTGTTAGTTGCTCATATGTTTTAAAATCGTTTTGTAGTCTTGATTTCAATCAGATAGCGATAGCAATATTTCACTAATCGTTCCTCTTTCAAGTTGATTTATAATGATGCTAATGGTAGTTTAATCACTTTTCATAGATTTCTTTATAATTTCAGAGTGTTTCATTTCAGAGCTTGAGTGATTTCTTTATAGTTTCATTTTACAGTATTTCATTTCAAGACTTGAGTGATTTCTTTATAGTTTCGTTTTACAGTATTTCATTTCAAAGTATGAGTGATTTCTTTATAGTTTTCATTTCAAAACATGAGTGATTGATAATAAGTAAATGTGTGGTTTTAATTTTGAATAGAAGTCAATTTCATTTTGGTTTTATGCAAATGATTGTTAGAATGTTAGATGAATAATTTTGCTTTTAGAGATTAAATTTGTATTGCAATAGATCAGTTAAGTTTTCTTAATGAGATATTGTGATTTTTCTTTAAGTTTCATTTTGCAAGTGTGAAGAGCATTTTTTACTTCATTAGAAAGGAGTGAGGAAATTTTAGGAATATTTAATGTGTTAAATCAATTTTCTTTGAAGAGTGAGATAGGAATGAAAAACATCTTTAGAAGTAATTTTCAATAACTCAATCATGTAATTAATAATTTGATTTAATAAGAAGGAATTCTAGCATATATAGTGCACTTGCACTTCATAAGTTTATCAACTCCGGTCGATAATTTATGTAACAATTTAAGACAATTAAATTGACAAACATTTTTTGGCGCTGTTGTCAGGGAAGTGTAATAGAATTCTTTGTCTTTTTCGTTTTGATAAAAAACAACAACAACAACAACAAAAACAAAAACATGATATGCATAGGGAAAGAGACTCTAGGGGTAGATTTGTAGGTAGAGGTAAGAGTTTAATTCCAACAACATCACTCACCCCACCACGACCTTGTAGTAGCATACCACACACACAAACTTGAATTCCATCCATAGAAGGCAAACACAAAATCCCTAAGGTATTAAGATCCGAGATCCAACCTAGAGATTCACCAACTTCATCAACATAAGCCATAATAGAAGAAGAAGTTCCCATATCTTCAACAACAGGAGTAATTTTCCTATATTCAACTGGAGAACAACTTCTAGCTCAAGAATTGGAAGTTCCTGCTGAAGAAGAGGAAGAAGAAACCTATTTTAACAAACCATTGATAGAAGAACTATAGGAAATTGAAAAACCAATTTTGGAACTGGAACCCTATATTAGTTATGAGGAATCTACAATGGCTGGAGAAGGGGAAGGAGAGGTACATAATTTGAATGGTGAATAACCTAGGATTGGAGGAGGAAGAGGAGGAAATAAGGGAGGTGGAAGAGGTGGAGGAAGAGGAAGAGGGAGAGAAGAAGATATAAATCCAAACCCCTTTGGATTTCCTATCCTTGATGAAGATACAATTGTGACAATGAAAATATCTCACCCTTTGTGCTTCCAAACTTTCATGGAGTAAGGAGTGAATATCCTGAAACATTTCTCTTTGAATTTGAAGTCTTGTGTAGATCATATGACTATCTTCACGTTGCTCAAAAGTTGAAATTATTCTCTGCAACCCTTAATGATGCAATGTTAATAGGTTTATGGGTTTAGGAATAAATTCCATAAGAACACGGGAAAAAATGAAAACTACATTCTTAGAGAAATATAAGGACTATTGTATGCCCCATAATATTAAGGATGAAGTCTTTAAAATGGTACAGAAAGAAGATGAAAATCTTGAAGACCTCATTGAAATATTTGCTTATAATATTAAAAGGGCAAAAAATGAATAATCTAGATGAGGAAACTTTGAAAGCTCTCTTATTGAAATCCATCAGAGATGAATGGATTGATTTTCTCAATCTAATGGGCAAGGGGCACATTTCTCAGTTGTCACTTGGAGAAATTTGTGAGTTATGCATACACATTTCAAGAGGCAAAGCAAAAACTAGGAAAAATCCAAGAGATCCTCTTGTATGAAGGATTAATAAATCTATATATGGGACAGTAAGTAGAGAAAAATTAGGTAATTTTCTTGATAATTTTAAAACATATATTTGAGGGAGTATTAGTGAACAAATTGACAGCCTTAAAATACAAAATAAGCAAAAGGATGAAAATGTCGCATTGTACATTTTTTGCCTTAAGTGCAGAAAGAAACATGCCTTGAGAGAATGTCCTCTTGATTTAAAGAGTGTAAAAACTTGTGTTATATGTGTGGAAAATCATGACACAAAAGAATGTCCCTCAATACCAGGTCTTGAAGTTGTTTATCAAGAAGAAGGAGTACCAAATCAGGTAGACCCTCTTTGTTTTATTGCCAAAAGACCCTGGCAGAATCCACAACCAAATACAACTCAAGGTTTTAACATTCAACCATTCACACAATCATCACAAAGTAATTGGATTACCCAATGACTTAGAAATCTTGACCATAACCTTGGTCACAAGGATGGAAAAATCCTTATGGAAAGTACCCTCAATATCCACAATTTCAACAATCATATCCTACTTTTCCTCCACAATATTATCCTCAGCTAGTTCAACAAACTCAACCCCACAATTTGAATCCACAACTTTCATTACCATTTCTTCAAAGGCTAAACCAATTGCCTTCCAAATCCAAATAATAATAAAAACTCACAACCTGTTTACTATATGGAAGGACAAATTTCCAAACTTACATGATAACTCCAATGGATCTAAACAATGTTAACTTAGATCTGCTAGAATATTAGAGAAAAAGTGCCCATCAGTTGTTATTCACGAAAGCGAAAAAGAAAAGATCTCTTAAGAAGAGAAGTATCTTAATAAAAAAGAAAAAACTCAAAAACAAGTTACTCCATCACATTCAAATAACTCAACTCTTATTATTCAACAACCTTCAATATCTGTTTCAAAACCACCTTTTCCTGAGAGATTAACAACTGATGAAGGGGTAGAAAAACAAATTTTATTGCTTGATTATGACATGTTAGACGAATTGAAGAATGTTTGCATAAAAATCCCTTTGCTACAAGCCATTAAGGAAATAAAATTTTTGCAAAAACAATTAGGGAATTTAGCATAAAAATACAGGAATAAAAAGAAAAGAAGTAAAAAGAATCCAACTAGTTGGGAAAATTGCAGATATCATGATGGGTAAGACAACAATTCATAAATATCTTAATCCAGGAAGTCCCATTGTTAAAACACACATCCATGGTGTAGAGATCCCAAATACATTGATTGATCTAGGAGCAACTATAAGCATCATGAGTAAACAAACTATGAATCAATTAAAACTTTCTAACCTTCAATATACACCTACACTGTTACAATTGGAAAATAGATCTGTAATCAAACCTGATGGTACATTAGAATATATAATAATATAATATTATATAAAATAATATATATTATATATAGTCTGGAATACCCTGTCTATTTTATGATTTTAACACCCAAGAATGACTTAGGAGGACATCCATTGATTCTAGGAAGACCATGGCTAGCTACAACTGATGCTTTTATAAGTTGTAGATTTGGTGATATGTTTATTTCTGATGGGAGCTCAACAAAGAAATTCACACTGTATCCACCTGAAAAAACAACAATAGAAGTTGAAAATGAAGAATGGATAGATAATGATATTGATATAACCAATCTTTACTACTTCACAAATAGATGAAGAAGATCAAATTTTGAATTTAATGGAAAATAATGAATCTTCATCATATTGTGAATCTAGTCAGAGTTTTCAAGAACAATGCAATATTGAATATTTATCATCTCGTCAACTATCCTTGCATTCTATTGAAAAAATTTGGAAATTCTACAATTGAAATATTTCAAGGAAAAACTTTGAATATCAATAATAATTTGGATGAATTTCAAAAGAAAGAATTAATAAAGATGTTACAAGAACATCCCTCTGATTATGCATGGGAATATACTGGCATGAAAGGAATTGATCCCAATAGTTGTATACATCATATCTACATTGAAAAAAATTCCAAACCAAGACGACAACCTCAAAGAAGAATGAAACCAAATCTAAGGGAAATTGTTAAGGAAGAACTACAAAAATTGTTGAATGTAAATTTCATCTATCCAATATCAGACAGTTAGTGGGTTTCACCCTTAGTAATTTTTCCTAAAAAGAATGGAAAGTGGAGAGTATGTATTAACTATAGGGAATTGAATAAAGCCACTTTAAAAGATCACTTTCCACTTCACTTCATAGATAAGGTTTTAGATACATTGGCAGGAAATAAATATTTTTCATTTTTAGATGGTTTTGGTGGGTATAATAAAATCCAAGTAGCCCTAGAAGACCAAGATAAAACTACCTTTACCTGCCCATGGGGAACTTATGCTTACCGAGTACTTCCTTTTGGATTATGTAATGCACTTGTAACATTCCAAAGAGCGGTATTAGGCATTTTTTCTTATCTAATTAATGATTGTGTGGAAGTGTATATGGACAATTTTACAATTTATGGAAATTCTTTTGAAGAAGCTCTTAAAAATTTGGAAAAAGTTCTCATTAGATGTAAAGAGGAAAATCTCTCATTAAGTTATGAAAATGTTTTATGATGTTTACTGAGGGAACTGTTTTAGGACACCATATTTTAGGAAATGGAATTAGAGTGGACACATCTAAAGTAGAAGTTTTTTCTAAATTATCAATTCCAACTTGTCAACGAGATGTTAGAAGTTTTCTTGGTTTCACTAATTACTATAGAAGATTCATAGAACAAAAATTGTATCCCCACTTTTCCAACTACTCACAAAAGACTATGAATTCAATTGGAATTCTGATTTCCAAAAGGCCTTTGAAACATTAAAAGATAAAATCTCTGAAGCACCCATTCTTAGAGGACCAAAATGGAAACTACCTTTTCAAATTTCAATTGATGCTTCAGACATAACTTTAAGAGTTGTACTAGGACAAAAGGATTTTACTCCTTATGCCATTTATTACACCAGTAAAAATTTGACTCCTATAGAGTTAAATTACATTGTAATAGAAAATGAGTTTTCAACTGTTGTCCATGCCATCAGTAAATTCAGACATTACATTACTGGCTACGAAACTTTTGTACATACAGATCATTCTGCAATTAGGTACTTAATGAATAAACTTGTCACTAATGGAAGAATTACAAGATGGTTGTTGTTGTTGTTGCAAGAGTTTAACATTACTATTTTGGATCGACCTCGGAAACAAAATACAGTTGTTGACTTTTTGTCTAGGATTCAAAATGATAATAATGATGTACCTGTAGAAGACAATTTCCTTGATGAATACATTTTTGCAGTATCTACTAAATCACCTTGGTTTGTAGTTATTGCTAATTATTTGGCTACATGGAAGTTACCATCATATTTATCTCCTTGAGAAAAAAGGAAGGTAATTCAAATTAGTGCATCTTATTCATGGATAAATGAAGAATTGTATAAAACAGGGCCATATTTGATCATTCGAAGTTGTGTTAAAGAAGATGAAGTATGAGAGATATTGAAAGCTTTCATGATGAGCCATGTGGAGGACACTTCGCTGACAAAAGAACTTCCTACAAAGTCCTTCTCTTAGGATACTTTTGGCCTGCTCTTTTTAAGGATGCCAAGGAGTATGTCAAGAGATGTGATAGTTGTCAAAGGATGGGGAAACATGTTCCCTCTGATGAAATGCCTCTACAACCTCAGGTACTTATTTAACCTTTTGAAAAATGGGCTCTAGATTTTGTTGGTCCAATCAATCCACCATTGAGACAGAAAAGGTACATTCTTATTTGCACTGATTGTGTTACAAAATGGGTAGAAGCTAAAGCACTTCCTTTTGCTACTAAAAATGCTGTAGTTTCATTTCTTTTCAAGGATATCTTTATTTGTTTTGGTGTCCCAAGGGAAATTGTAACAGATCGAGGTACTCGATTCACATCCAATTTTATACAAAAGATAATGGAGGAGTATAAAATCAAACATCATAATTCCACTCGATACCATCCACAAGCAAATGGACAAGTAGAGTCCACCAATAAAGTAATTGAAGCAATTATCACCAAAACTGTGCATTTGCATAGAAGAGATTGGGCAGAAAAGATTCCAGAAGCTTTATGGGAATACCGTACCACATGGAGGAACACTATAGGGCATACTCCCTATGAACTTGTTTATGGGAAGCAAGTCCTTTTTCATATTGAGTTTAAAGTAAAACTTTCAAGACAACAGTTATATTGGGTCTTGATCTTTTAGAGGCACAAAAACAAAGAATGGAGCAGCTAAATGAACTTGATGAGATAACACAAGAAGCAATCCAAAGAACCAATCTATTTCAACAATAGCGATCAAGATGGCATGAAAAACATATCAAAGAAAGAACAGTTGTTATTCTTGTGTATTGTTTCTAGAACATTGCTCATGTATGTGATTCGACTTCCGTCTATAATCGAATGTACATACATTATGTAGATGTTTCCGCTTTTACAAAAGAGTGATTTTTTTGTCTTTTCTAATCTTAACTGATTTCCAAAGCAAAACGAAATTAGTTTGGGAAACTCTGGCTTTTTGCTGCCTTTGTGACCAAAAAGGCTGGGTTTGACCAGCATTGACCATGTATCCAGGAGCTTTAGATTTGCTGTTGAATAGATTCTTTCACCATGTAATTGTACATTCCAGATCACGTCCAATCCTTTGTTTTGATTCTCCTGCCATGCCATGCGTCACATCATAAACCATTTACAGGGAGTCATGACATCCTGTAATTTTTGTTGAAAATTTCTAATTTTTAACATAAAAATTCACAAATTAAATTTAATGTAAATTAACAACTATAATGCTTTGATTAATCAATTTTGATGGACTATGAGGGGTTTATGGGAGAAAAAGATAGACAAATGATGGTTTTCTAGAAGAAAAGGATGGCAATGAAATGGTACCAACAATACCACTGGTTAAAAAACCATCATTGCCGAAAGTGAGATGAAAATATCTTATCATATCAAATAAAAAGTTGTAAACCACCCATTCATCCCTCATCATTACACAACGCTCGTCTAAAATTCCAAATTCATTGTGGAAATAACCCAACTCACATTCATTCATACCCTAACTGTCACTTCACTTGCTTTTCCTCTCGCTCTCATTCATAGTCTCACAAAAGCCATTATCTCTAAACCCTGACTCATATCTTGTCAAGAAGCGAATTCTGAGGTAAAACTTCTCAATCATGGGCGTCATAGTAAGAATGGAACCAAGTGGAAGAAAATTCATGGAAGGATATCAACAGGTGAAGGAAATGTTGTAGAAAGCACAATGGCTAGAGTTCGTGGAAAAGTTTGATGGTTTTAACAGGTAACCAAATCATTTGCCATAGATTTTGATGGCGTAGAGGTTGAAATTGGAGACATCAAGTTTGTAAGGACTCTGGACACCACATATCTCCACAATGGTATGATATTGTCCACTTTGGGCCTAAGCCCTCATGGATTTGCTTTTGGACTTACCCCAAAAGGCCTCATACCAATGGAGATATATGTCCATCCTTATATACCCATGATCCTCCCCACTTCTAGTCAATGTGGGACTTTGATCGTATATCCAACAATCCTCCCCTCGAACAAAGGACCATTGAACCTCCCCTCAAACGATTATCCATCCGTCCACTCTCTACCAACCAGGATTCTCTGCTCCAATGCATTGGAAGCACATGCCTTACATGGAACACCACCTGCCTCGAGAGCTTGCTCTATCCAAGTCAACTCCTCTTCACCGTGTTGGGACCAGGACACGTCCATGAAGAATCCGGAGCACAGTGCCTGTCTAACCGAGCTCATCCACGGATACCATCGTGATATTACCGTGGCCCACCACCTTCGTTCGAAATTCCGAGGATTCATCCACTTGGCTAACTTCGGGGCATGGCTCTGATACCACTTGTAAGGATTCTAGACACCACATATCTCCACAATGGTATGATATTGTCCA